>VDFB02281492.1:84967073-85071184 GCA_007258455.2 Sequoia sempervirens
GCTATGAACGACCATCCATAATGCTCTCACAACACATAGTTAGGGTAGGTTAACTGTGTAACTAGAAATTGTCCAAGGTTGAGCACCTGAAATGAATTCCTTGAATTGAGGGTTCCCCAACTTTAATCAAGAACCAGCTATATTATGGTTTGAAAGAACTTTTATAATTTCAAAGAAACCAACTTCGATTGCGAGCAGCGCCTATATGTTAATGCATCTGTGCTGTTCGTTAGTTGCAGACAATTAGCTCACGACGGTACCCATCATCAATCTACTACCATATCTAAAACCTAGATAAAAATTCTATTTAAAGAAGCTTATGAGAGAAATACAAAGTAATTGCATCTTTATTTACTTCAACACGAAATCATCAATACACGCGCCATTAAAGGTGGGCGCCCGATGACGAGACAAAGTAAGAATACAAAACAGAGGCCATCCATCTATACTGATTGATCAGAAATAGACTTCACCTCACATAGAACATAGAAATAGCTAATAGCTTAGCAGCCAAACGGTTAAATATTTAAACAACCTATCAATCTATAGCTGCATACTTAGCTAGCTACTAGAGATTACAAGACGTGCGCACCTCTTTGAATTATCAACTCGGGTTAAGAAACGCAAGCGAGGACGAGGCGCCGCCTCCGCCTCCTGGCGGCGGAGGCTGCGGCTGCTGCGGCGGCTGTTGCGGCGGCGGATTTTGTTGTTGTGGTGGTGGGCGCTTGCGCTTCTTCTTCTCGTAAGCAATGCCCCTGGCTTTCGACTGGTGCTCACGGACTTCTCTCAGATAAGAACGAACGGGCCGGGTGCCAAAGGGGTTGGCTTCGGGCTTCCCCCCGTGCTCTTCATAGGCGGCGCGAAGGCGGCCAATGAGGGCATCAAGGCTCCCCCACGCCTGGCGCAGCGGGCAGGCGCACGGCGCAGGCGGGTGCGGGTGGCCAAAGAAGGGGCACGACTGTAGGTGCACTTTGGTCTTGCCAAACTGGTCCAGGTAGCGCAGAAACTCCAACACGTGCGCGCCGCTACATCTAGACAAAGCCAACGGCGGCCTGTGATTCTTCAGATACTGTCCAAACGTGTTCCAGTCCCTCCGCTTCTGCGACTCGTAGCGGCTCAGCTGCGGCGCCGCCGCCGCCGCCGCCACAGCACCTGGGGACGACGACGAGCTACCTGGCTCGTTGCTCGACCCGCCCTGACCCTCTACGTTACAATCCGCTGCATTCATAATCACAAAAAGATAATAATAATCACACGAATTCTTGCACCACGAGATCGAGAGATCGAAACCGAAACCAAAATTGAAAATCGAAGTCCTGCTGAAACCCTCACTTGAAATCCATCTCAATCCATTGCAAATCAACTGATATTCTCTGCAAATCAATCGCTATGCATTGGCATTATTATTACCGGACGTGTGAGTTGAGAGGAATTTCCTTCTTTTTCCACTGAGGGGTGAAAAGGGGTCCTGTCCGTCCGGGCCATGTAAGGGGGGGCAGCCCTGGCCCAGACACCGACGCCGCCGGTGGACGTGACGTCGTTCTGACGATGGCCACTAGGTCTCGCAAAATTTTAATTTAGCGGACACTCTCGATTTTGTACATTCTTTTAGTAATGACCGTTAACTATGTAGCGCCTTGTCTATGCTCCATTTCAGTTTATTCAAAGCAGCCATTAATTATACTAATAATAATGAAGCGTCCCTACACAACTGGAGCAGTAATAATTGTTTTCTAAACCTTAGACACTTTAATCTCCACCGTCTATTGTGTGTATTTTTTTAATACTATTTCTCTGTGTACAGATGCGTCACACCCATCATTCTCCTTTTGAATTTTATGTCAACTGAAGTTACACTAAGAGTTGCACTAGGGTTGTAACTTGTTTCTTTTTCTCAATAATCTATTCTGTTTAACATGACAGATAAATCAGTTTCCACAGTCTTATGATTGTGATTAGGAGTGCTTTTAGATTTAACTGTGTAGTAATTGTCGAACAGTATGATTGATAAGAATGTTTTTAGATTTAACTGTACAGTAATTGTAGAACAGTAATTTTGTTCAATAATTAAATCTGATTTAAATGACAGATATACTGTAGTTTTCACAGCTTATGATAGTGATTAGGAATGCTTTTGAATTTAATTGGACAATAGATTTTGACATAACATTTCGAATCACATCCTATGATCAATCATCAAAATGAGAAAAATTAATTAAAAAATTTAATATATATAATATTAATTTATGAGAAGAGATTTTTTTGCACGTCCACAACGCATTGAATACATACGATTTGTTATATTACGTATATTTGCACTTAGATTACGAGGCGTACGTTTATGATTTTTTCACTCTTTCAATCTTGTTCTTTTTCCACTAATACAGTGCTGGAGTGGCGGATTCTTAACGTATGCAGAATAGCTTGGAAGTTATAAAATATACATATATAATGATAAATTGTTGAAAAGGGCGTATACTAAACAGGCGCAAAAGGTTCAGATTCATTCTAGCGAACTTGAGCTCAAGAGTCCCTAGAATTTCAAGAGTCCATAGAGTTTCAAGAGTATGGACTACGATCCGTTTATAGTTTAAATCTGAAGGTCCTATGAGTTTATTTACCAATTTATATTGTGAAATATAAATTGTTTTGGGAAGATGATTATGTGAAAGAATTTTTTTTAAAGAGAAATTATTAAAATTTATGCAAGATTATAGTAAAATATATTTTGTAACAATTATTACAAATAACATGACACGAAAGATGACTATGAAATTTAGGTCCTAGTTTCGTACAATATTTTTTATAACAATTTTTTTTACATCAATTTAAATATTTTTGTTAGTTTTGACTTGCTAATATGTAAATCATTATCTTCCTATCTTCAAATTGAATATACAAATTGTTTATAAGAAATTTTTAATCAAATAACTAAAATAAAATGATGGAACGTTGCATAAAATTTAGAAATGTACCCTGTAGTCTATGTATTTGTGAAAAAAGTAAGTGCATAATCTAAAGAATAGTTAGGTACAATGAGATACACTAAGGGGTTAAAAATGTGGATTTAAAAAAAAAAATTAGTTCTATGTATATGTACATGTATATGTATGTGGATATATGCATGTATGTATGTATGTATGTATGCATGTATGTAAGTATGTATGTATGTATAATATATATGTGTGTATATATGTATATATATAAACTATTTTATCTAAGTCCTTTGGTTTGGTCCATATTATAAGGATTACTAGTTTCAAGTTAGCAATGTTAGATTTATGTAGATTTTAATAAATTAATTAAAATTTAAATGGGGGTGAAAGTATAATAGTATATTTTAATTTTAAATTGTATTTGAAAGTCTCAAATAATAATTAGTAGATATTTTTTTATTGTAATATTTATGGGCCCTCGATTGGAAGATATTATTATGCAAATATTTGTGGGCCCTTGGTTGGAATATATTATTATGTTTTAAATCTAAGGCCTCTCATAAGTTGGGATACTTTACCACTTATATACTAATGCTATATGATTTGAAATATGTATTTTTCTTTAGCATGCCCTTAAGTCACAAATTTGTGCTTGGACAATTAGTTAGGGTTTGATAACATGTTCAATTTGAAAGGATCAATTAGGACTTAAATCTATGGCCTTGACAAGATGCTCCATTGTTCAAACATTGAGCTAATTATCATTTTTGTGTAGAACATTAGTAGATTTTTCAACATGGTCAAATATCCTTCTAAAAACAAATGTCTAACTTACAATCAATTTCAATGATAAGGAGGTTGGAATTGAAGGCTATGATAATGAAACAATCATATATAAGGAAAAATGTGTCTCTTTACTTTTGTAACAGGGGTAATTAATATATCCAAAATTGGTGTTCTAACATTGTCTTGAAAATATTCATTGTTGGTGCAACGCCAAAAATTGTACCCCATGATTTCAAACATACATTTTAAACTCATTTTAGCATTCATCTCCATAGCATGTTCTAGGGATCACTTAACCCTCTTTCCTAGTCTATTTTCTTGATGAGTGTCAATTCTATTTTTTCTAATTTATTTTCTTTAAATTTATTTATTTTTGTTCATTATCTTCTAGTATCTTATCATTTTTGTGCCATGTTAGACATTTAGATGATCAAACAAACATCATTGATGTTTTTTCAACATCTAATTAAATTTAAAAATTAAAACTTTAAAACGATTCTTCTAAGGACAACTTTATTAAAATTATTGTTAATTACATTTGTATCTCACATATCATTCTAAAAATTTAATCTTCATTCATCCCATGTATTTATAGTAGATATGAATTTTTTTTTCTTTTAGCATCAATATTATAATCATTCTTAAACCAAAATCATTTATGTTATTCCTCTTGACATTATTGCACAAAAAATAATATATTTTTTTTAAATAATCTTTCTATTTTTAAAGTGATATTGTTGCTACAAAACAATTTTTTTTTTATGCAACAATTTTTTGATAGCTAATAATAATTTTAATTCCTATCCTTTTCTAACACAAGCTTGATGTCATTTTATTAGATTTGAAACATATTCTTACCAACTTATATCTTTTGGGTTTTGTTCATTTTCCTATATGCTAGAATTAAGTTAATTTTTAGTGCATATCATTTAGTCCCTTTCACACACTTAATCTCAAATTCATACAACACTTTTTTAAAACAAAAAACATTTTTATATATTGTTGTTATATCATTCTCATGCCTTCATATTACTCTTCATGTCATACTTAAATTTTTTATTGATTTCTTGTAGTTCATTTCTTGTTATTTCATGCATACTAGGAGATGTAGTAACATTTTCCCACATAGAAGAAAACATATCCTTTGCATTTTCTTATCCAAAATATAGTTATTGTTCCATGCACTATAATAGTTCATTTTCCATGTTCTCCCACAAATTATTTAAGCCTCGTCACTATTTGGCAAGCCAAGCATCTTCCTTTTGGCACATGGAAGTGATTAGTTCTTTTGGAGAGTAAACAAGGATGAAGTCATTCACTATTCAAAGATGCTTCCACCAGTGGCTTCAAAGATTAGTAATGCTCATCCATTTTATCTCATTGGTGTTAAATTCTTTCATGTACAATATTCAAATTTTATCATCTCATACTTATTGTAATATAATACTAATAAGCATCATTCATGATAGTATCTTGCAAGTTTACTAGTTATTTTTTATCACTACTAATCTCTATAAATAATATAGAAGTATCTCTCTATTGGTATTCTCTTTATTTTTTAGGAAGATAAGAAAATTCTTCCTCTGGTAACCTTTGTATTACTAGACTTTTTTTCCACTTTGAAAAAATGATGAGCATTAGATTTCTGAAATTGTCATTTTAGAAAAAGGTCTCTTCTATGATTTATGATTTTACTTAAAAATTAATTTAAAGAATGTATCCTGAGTAAATTGATTTGACGATTCTATGATTTTTATTTTCATCTTTTATTCATTCAAGAATTATTACATTCCTCAATAATACCCTTCTTTTTAATAATGTTTAAAAGGTTTGTTTAACTTTTCCTTCTTGTTGGTTGATTATAGCATTTTTAGTACTATATTATTTAGCACGGCACATTTGGATCTTATCATCAAATAGATTTTGTTTTCACACATAATAGAATAATAATCAATAGAAGGATTCTTTATTATTTACAACATTTACCTTAGGCCTAAACACACTTTGACTAAGTGTGTACACACACACATGTAGCCCTTAGACTTAGAGACAATTTTACATGTAGCAATTAGACATAGACACAATTAGATAAGCACACAACAACATATGTTTCAATTTTATTCTAATTCTCTAATAATATTAAGATACCTAAATAGAGGCTTGAGCACTTGATGAAGCTCCTATGTAATCACACCCTTCCCATATCCCAAATGTAGGTTGCATAGTGACTCTCCTCTTAGGATTCAACTTATCGTCCTTTAGTTTCATATTTTGATCCCACTTTGTACTTTCAATTTTTTATTTAAAAAAAATAGTATTACATATTTTCTATTGTGCATATTTATTTTGTTAGATTTTATAACACTATACATGTTTAATTTACTTTTGACACATAAAAGGATATTTAAATGAAAGTAAGGATACTAATACAATAGTGATAACAATCAAAAGTGCACTTTTATTTGAAGTTCTTTGTCTCCACAACTTATTCTATGTTCTAAATTCTTTTCAACTTCTACATTGTAAACATGTTATCCTTGAATCTAATCAAATTTGAACATATTAATATAGCTTCTATGTATCATTTCCTAGCTCTAGTATGTGTGATTAAATTAATCTAACTTGACACACATCGTTTGTTTAATTAACATCTATTGCAAAGTATAATTATATATATAGATATCACATTAGGGTAGCATAAAATGTTTATTTCAGGTCAAGAAATTGATTTTAGTGATTGTTATATTTATCAATTATATCACAATTATATGTATGCTATGTATATCTAAGTATCTAAGTATGCGATATTGTCATAATGAAGGCTTGAGTTCATTTCCCCTAGGAATTGTTGGGAAAACTCATGTTGTGTGAGGTAATAAAAAATACACATTATGTGTTCCCAAATATTATTCCCTCATTATGCCCTAAGGTATTTCTCATATGAAAAAAATAAATTAATTTGATAAAGAATAAAGTATTAATATAACAAAAACACAAATCAATCATTAGAGCACTATGGATTTAAAATTTACTTAAAAATTAGTCATCAGAATAATATTAAACTGTTAAATCCATATTATTACGAGAAAACTATTGGTTTAGATATAGATTTTTTTTATTAAAAAATGAAAGATAAAATAAATTACAAATGAATAAGAGAAATCAAGATAGGGATAAAAAGAAGAGTAGACTATAGGTAGAAATATAGTTGAAAATACTATGTTACTTACAATCAACCCAAGCATAACATTAATGAATCATACTCCAATCAACATGTTTAAATACACCCTTGCTAAGAGGAACTTGCATAGTCATTCCTTCTCTCATGGAAAGAGCTAGCTGAATGGAGGAAGAATTGATGGGTTGTTCTTCACTCATAAGATTAGTTTACATCATGGATGATAGTTGTATTCCTTTTTTATTTTTAATGTGTGGCATGGATGGTTGGTTATGTTTTCATGATTTACTAGATGAAGTTGAGCAATTAATTTTTGTATCAAATTTAAGTTGACAATTTTAATTTATCTTATAATTTTAATGTTTGATCTAGTTTCCTCACAAAAATAATTTATATATAAGTTAAACCTAGATTCGAAGGATTCTCATGAAATATGTCCTTGTGTTTTTCTTAATTTGTTACAAGATTTATGTTCACTCTTGAACTCTTACTTTAGTGAGGTTTTCTTGAGTTAGTTGGTTTTCCTTGATTTTATATAAAATGGATTTTATTCAATCTTCCCTCACTCCAAGGCACATTGAGTGTGAATGTTGAATGAGGAAGAGGGATGAGTATAATTGTTCGTTGAGTGTCTCATGTTGGGATTGATCCTTTTTTTTGGTGTTTTCAAGATTTATGAGGTCTATAAATGTGGGTAATATAAATAAATATTACAAAAACTAAACTAATCTATTTTTTTGTATTTTCCAAAATTCAAAGGTTATATTATCATTTAATTTTATTTTTTTCAATGGATGAAAATCTTTATTACATTTCCTAAGATACAGTTTTCTATGTTTTGTGCTTTAATTTTCTAGTTTAATTTAATCTAATGAAAATGAATACAATCAATCTAAGCTATAATCTACTTGATCAAATCATATATACACCATTTCTATAATATCATCTCATATTAACATTTAATACACTTACCACCTCTTAATCTATTAAAATAATTAACATTATCACATGTTCATTATTTTATCATAATTAAATTCATTAAATAATATTTATTATTTAATTAATTTAATTCAAATTTAAATATGCATTAGTCACAATTAGATCAACTTAAATCTATAGAAATTTCAATCAATCTAACTCAAGATAAAAATTAATTACTAAATTAAATAATTATCATCTCACCAACCAAATGAGTTGACTAGGTACTAGTCATCTCCATATATTTTATAAATTAATTTCCACCTCTCCCATCACACCCACCATTTATGGATCAAACTCGTGATCTAACATTAAATCTCCACCATTCAGTTTTCTATAAAAGATTCTATAAATTTGATCTTAATCCTCAATTTTTACAATCTTAAATTGAAAAAGTAGATATTGTAGCACTAAGCAATAAATACAAAATATAATTTAAGCATATCCACTCCATTAATCATGATGATTGGCATAGGTTTTATATTTTGTAATTTTATTTATTTTATTTTGATGAAAATTGCTATTGATGCTCAATTAGAAGGTTAGAGTTGATTTCATTTGGATTTTAATTTTATCATTTAATTATTGATGAGAGGCATTTATGTTTTATTTTATCTGATATTTTATTTATTTTTATATATTGTAATTCCCACCTTTTTCTCCATATCCATATCATATCTTAGCCTTTTTAATAATTTTGTTGCATATGGTTAAATATAAATAAGTAATATTTAATATAGCTTTCAGGTAAAATATATGGAAATTAAATATTAGATTGTATTTACTAACCTTTGTTGTCATTATATTGAGAAAATAATTCCAACATGTCAATAAAGATGGAAATAATAGACTTCACAACAAGCTTCCTCTGCTCATGGGTGCACTTAACATCAAATTATTTCTAGCCAATAAACACTTTTTACTTTATTTGATGAGTTATATTTTAGTCTTTTGTTATATAAAAATATTATATTGTAATAGCAATAAGCTAAACACAATATTTGCTAGCCATAAATAACTTTTTATACTTCCTAAATTATTATGGCCATGAGCCAAAAATAAATGTTCATATTATTTTGTTTAAACCAATTTGATATATTGGTTATTTTGTTATGAAAAAAAACAAACAAACGTGTCATGTTAAGCAAATCCTAGTTTCATGATTCTCTCCACAATTCTCTTATTTAAAATATGATTTTGTGGAGAGATCATCAAGAAGCTTTATATAAAAGTAGTAAGATGATTAATGTTTCATTTCTTATATAATACATAATCAATGGTGTGAGAGAGGATATGCAATTTTTAAAAATAATAATAATAGACAACAGTTTGTCTAAGTCTTAAGGAGTTTGCAACAAATTCTTTCTATCACCCCATGGAAGGAGAGGAGGGTCCATTCTCATGAAATGATGGTGAATTTATTTATTTTATTTAAAGTCATTTTATTTTTCATTCAATTTATAGCTTGTTGAATAATAATAATTTATATTAATTCTCATAAATTTAATTTCTTATTTCTTTGATAATGTTTTAAATTATAGTTTTGCTCACAGTACTTTCCGCATACAATTTCAAAATTTTGCATAGTTCCTATAGCAACCTACACGATTTTGGCACCCTACATGGTTCTTGTAGCAGACTATCCCAACAATCTACATAGTTCATGTAGTAGATTATTCCAGCAACTTGCATAATATTTACGAAAAAAAATAGTAGAATTTCAAATTCTTGTAGCAATTTAAAGAGTGATTTTAATATTTTAGTTGCATTTTATCTGGACACTCACCTCACTACCTACAAACCTTATGCATATAGCCACTACGCCTTTCACAATTTTACACCCCTGGATTCACACTTATACCAAACTAAATTTAGTTATTAATATTATATATCTCATTATTTATGCTAGTTTTGGCCTATCAATTATCACACATATTCCTATTTGATTATGTCATATTAGTTGGGTCATAGGGTGATGCTAAATCCTACCACAAGCTACTACATAAGACTTGTGGAACCTAAGGACGACATAGGAGGCTGAGAAAGAGGTGCTCTATAAGGGTCACATCTCTCTAAGAGACAATGTACAAATATATGAATGTAATAGATATAACAAGATAAGAGAGATGTGAAGAATAATATAAGATATAAAGCATAGACTAAGACCTTACTTGTAGATGATATATGATAATATATATGAAGATATAAGGATTAGCATATATATGTGTTAATGAATGAATGTAATTCTTTTTAATTTTATATATGGAATGCATTTTGATCTAACTTTCCCTTTCATAATCTCTTTTCTCTCACTGAATCCTCTAGGGTATAAAAAGAGTATATAATGAATATAAGAGTACAAATTTTTGTACTATAGTTCCCCATTTCCTCTTTCCAATATTGGTTTCATTATCAACCCTAGAGAGAAAAATAAAGAAAAAATAGGGTACAAAGAGAAGCGATAGCAGAAGAAAAGAGGATAATTAACAATAGTCAACAGAAAATTTTCTTAAAAATCTATAGATACAACTCTTAGGCATCATCCTTGTGAGAGGAGGGTAGGCATTGTTAGCAGGATATAGGGAAGAGGCAAAAACTAATGTTGGAAAGAGGAGATGGGGAATTATAGTCTAAAGACCTATACCCAGTTATCCCCTTATGTAGTTTGTTTATACTCCAGATGACATAGTGAGAGAAAAGAGTAAGTGCAAAAGGGAAAACTATATATTATCATTCCATATGTAACTTAAAGGTAAATACAACATTTATTTATAATACATTTACATTGATTCAATCTGTATAACTCCATATATTTATAGATTCATATGATACATACAATTGAAGGTCTTAGTATTTTCTTTGTATTATATTTTATTCCATATCCATATCCTTAGCTTATTTCCTATCTCCTATATATATTACATACATATATTCATATTTTTTCTTCTAGAGAGACGTGACCCTTATAGGGTACCTCTTACTCCATCTTCGTTGTTGGCCTTAAGATCAGCAAGTCCTATGCAGTAGCTTGCAATCTCTACCTTATACCCTGCTAACATCATCCCCCCTTTTAAAATTATTTATTGTCCTCAAGACATCCAACATTTCTTAGTTCCCTAGGAGAATATGCTTGAATATGACCTTCAATTGCACAAGTGTACTAGTATCCCATTGTTTTTTTTCTTATTGGAGGACTTTAATGTGTCCTTGAGTGCTTATGTTCATTGCTTCTACATTCACCAGGGTAGTGGGTATTTGTATATATTGTGCTACATTTTTAGCTCTCTCAGAATTCCAATTAAGTGTGCCAATTTGATGTTGATAGTTTCCCTAAGCTATTTTATTTTCATCTTGATTTATTCCCTCTGCTCTTAGATTTGCTACAACTAAATGTGTATATAAATTTCTATTTATGCCCTGATAGCTCCATACATGTCGTGTAGTGGGCTATAGAGAGATGTAACCTATATTATTTGGGCCTCTAGCTGTGTAATATGATCCTTTAAATTCTTAGTGAGGTTGGACCACTGAAGACAAAATTTGTATATGATATTGGCCTTGGCTATGCTTCCTTTAATATTCTTTATTTGTACTTTTATAGAGGATGAAATTTGACACCCTCAAAATGATGAGATCTCAAGGGGAAATGTTCCTCAACTACCTTAGGGATCAAAGGTTAGGTGATGAGATGAGATAAATTTATGAAGAGGTTTATTTATGTTTTATGTAGAATTAAAATGGGAGAGTTTCACAAACCAAAAGAGTAGGTTGTAGAGGTATCCTAGACAAATTGGCGAGCTCTTGGCCAAGGACAATATCATTGTACAAGGACATTCCTACATCATGCTAGCATCTTGTACGAACCAAACATTGAGTTTATGACAAAAGATGGGTAGGAACCTACTAACAGTTTGTTGCAAGTATGAATGTGTTGTCATTGATGCCAACAATCTTGTGTTGTCATTGGTGTGAACTGTGTAGTGGTTGAGAGAGATTGTTGTAGTATTGTTTTGTGTTGTAGAGGTGCATTCTCGATTTGATTTGCATTTCTTATAGGTTGAAGATCTACTTGTGTTATTCAAATATGTTGGTTAGAGGTGATCAAAGATTCTATATCTAGAATTTGGGCATCTAGATCGATGTACAAAGAAGTATATGTTCACTAGTGTGTGAACTGTGCATTATAGAGGTGTTTGGGATAAATGTTTTTGCTCTACGTTTCTCTATAGATTTTTTTTAGGACTTGCAGTTTTGAGTGAGAGTTGATGGTTTTGGTCTCTTTCCTATGTTAAGAGGATTTGTGGTTTGGTGTTTCGAAAGATGATCTTCTAAGTTATAGTGTGTGGCAATGTTGTCTGGATGTAAGTTGGGTTTATACATTCTTCAAGTGAAATTTGTTGCAAAGGAGTTTTTTATTTTTTAGGATGTTTTTGGAAGTTTTTCATCTGAAAGTTATGGATTGATTAAAGGAGGTGTGCACTCAAAATTCCAATGGTGTTTGCACGAGTAATAGTCGACCTGGTTCTTACACTACATGAGAACCATCTTTGAAGTTTGCAAAAGTGTGTTGAGGAATGTTAGGATAGATTTGGGTCCTAGTTAAGGATTTGTGTGGTCCACCTTCATTCATATCCATCGTGGGAATGTTTTGGCACTGATCTAATTTGAATTTACATGTTTGAGATGCATTGGTGACCTTGGAGAGGGTTTCAAGGTTGTGGATGGTATAAGTATGAGTTGAATTGTTGAAGGAGGTTAAGATAGAAGCAAGATAGATGGATGTGTGAAGTGTATGATGTAAGTGATGTGAAATTGAGCAGAGCAATGCAAACTTTCAAGTGTTGGATTACTAGATGTAATGAGCAAAAGGTGTCTACAATCATTCCAATAGATTGTGGAGGTGTTGGAGCTATTGTGGTGGAATATTTGTTGCATTGAGATCATGTTCTTTGTGTAACACTTCTTTCTATCTTCTTTTCATTCTGGCAGTGAGCCTTGGTTGTGAGCCTTTCTAGACAGTGTGTCCTATTATGGCAGTGAGCCCTTGTAATCAATTTTTCTATTACTTATACTGTGAGCTAATCCTCATCGTGGTTTTTCCCTTGTTGGATTTTCCATGTAAATCTAGTGTTCTCTTGTGTTTGATGTTGAGTTGTTTAAGTTTATGTTATCTTGTTTTCATGTTAAAACTTCATAACAGATTAAGGGTTCAATGAATGCTCGTGGATCTAAATGTTGATGAGGGTTTTCGTGTTTTGATAAGATGCAACTGATTCACCTCCCCCTCTTAGTTGTCTTGTTCACTCAACAATTGGTATTAGATTGAATTTCCTTAGAGAAAAGCTTAACAACTTGAGACTATAGATTTGGGATAGCAAACAAGAAGGATATCCTTATGTTTGATGGCACAAACTATGCATTTTGGAAAGTGAAGATGGAAGGCTATCTAGTTTACCTTGGATATAATGTTTTGCAAATAGTGAAGACTAATTACACTATACCTACAAATGGACCAAGCACAATCAATGAGATCAAGGCCTATGAAATAAATGTTAAAGCAAGGTTTGTTCTTTTGAGTAGTCTTGCAAATTTTGAATCAATGAAAGTTATGGATTTGAAAATTGTTAAAGAAATTTGGGATAAGTTGGAAAGTATTTATGAAGGAGATATTATGGTAAAAAAAGCTAAGATAGAGAATCTAAAGACGCAATTTGAGAACCTATGATTGTCTGAAGAAGAAAATATCACAAGCTACATGCAGATAGTTGATGAAATTGTCAGTGCAATCAGAGGTCTTGGAGGAAAGGTCAAAGAAGCTAAAGTGGTAAAGAAAATTCTTAGAAATATTACTAAAGCTTATAGTTATAAAGTTGTTGCTATTGAGGAATCTCAAAAACTAGATCAATATTCTATAGATCATTTGTATGGCTTTTTAACTGCATTTGAGATGAGAGAGTTTGATACTAATAATGGTGCAAAGATTGAGACTGCTTTTAAGGTTGAGTAGATTGAAGAACCAGTTTAGGAAGATATTGATGATGTGGAGGCTAACTTTATGAGAAGGATGAGAAGAGGTACTAGTAAGTATAAAGGTAAATTACCTTTCAAATGTTTCAGTTGTGGAAAAATAGGTCACTATGCTTCAAGATGCCCAAATAGAGTCGTGAATGACAAAAAAAAGGAGAATAAAGGTAAGAAAGTTAAGAAAAGCTATTATGTTAGAGAATAATTTGGTATTTCTAATGATTAATATGATTATGAAGATCCTGATGATGATGAATTTTTGTTCTTGGCTTTAAAAGATTAATATTTTTTTGCAAACTTTGAAAGATGTGTGAAGGAAAGTGCTCTGGAGACAAAAGAGATAAAGGAGACAAATGTTAAGACTAAAGGTACTTTGGTATCTTCTTTTCATGTTAGATAGGATAAGAACTATTGGATCATTGATAGTGGCTACTCAAAATCATATGACTAGAGACAAGAGTGATTTTGTTAAACTTGAAAAATATGATGGAGGACTTGTTAGATTTGGAGATGATTCAGGTGCTAATATTTGTGGTATAGGTTCAATCAATTTTGATGGCAAGCATAATACTGATGATGTTTACTATTTCAAGGGTTTAAGGCATAACCTTTTGAGTTTTCAACAAATGTGTAGCAAAGGATACAATCTTATGTTTTAGGATGATGGATGTGAGAACAAAAAAGTGCGAAACTTTGATTGTTCTGGAAAGAGGACAAATGAAATATTTATTAAAGGGTGTTGATGGTCATTGCTTTATGACTCATATTAGTGAAATTTGTTGGTGTAAATAGGTTTTTACCTTTTACACATTGTCTTAAGCTTAACTTAGGACACATATATTTAATATTTGCTAATATTTGTCTCGGGTAGTTTCACCCGTGACTCATCTTGTTTTATGACGGTGAGTTTGTTCACCGCATTTCTTGCCTATTTAATAGGCTTCTATGTACATGATTATTCAATCATCTTAGCTTTAATTAAGCTTATCACATTATTTTGTGATTATTTTTCTCGGATGTGAAGGTTGAGTTGCAGGTTGCTCCTGGGTGATTTGGAACTAAATTCCAACATGGTATCAGGCAGGGCCTCCTGCCCTTCCTTCCGCTGAGAATAATTTGCCGCTGGTGTTTTGGCAGACCTCCGTGTGGGTTAGCACTGCACCTATTTTCGCAAAAAATATTTTTCGGGGAATATTTGATTCTCTGGTCATCGGCGTTCTTTGCAAATCTGAGGCATCCTTCCTCCATCATCGCTGGTCTAGTCTTTCTTTCGTGGTACTCGTATGCAGATCTCCCTGCAGGTGTTATCGTCATTTTGGATCAGAACCCGTCCAATCCTCATCGGCGTCAAATCTAGGATCCTCAACATATTCTGCAATCTTGGCTCCATCGACCAGATCTTGTGGGCTATTCCACCGTCGGCCTGCATTCATTGCCACTCGTTGTGCCATCCATCTTCTACCGCCGGCCCCTGTGGTTACTTCCCCCGATCTCCATCCTCCACCGGTCTTCATTCATTGACCGTCGGCCTTGTCTCCATTTGTCGGATCTGTCACTTGCTGCGCCGAGCTACATTTTCTCTTCCGCCGGTGCTTTGAAGCTTCTATTGCCGGCATCTTCACCCGGCCGTTGAAAACTTCATCGGCTATTTGTTCCCTCGGCGAGTACCCTGTTGTCTCTCCCATCGGCATCCACTTGATCTGTAGTCCGCACACTTCATCCGTCGTAGAAGAGATTATCAGTTGGGTGAATTGTCTGTGCCACATCTGCATCGGCGTGTCTTCAATCAATCGGGAACTCTTGCATTTGATCGTCAGATCTGAGATCTCTTATTGGCCGACCCGTGCAGGCTTTTTCATTGGCGGATCCCATCTTAAGCGGTTGATCGGCATATAATTCTCCATCGGCCGACATCCATACGTGTTGACATACTACTGGTTCATGCTATACTTCTCATCGGTGAGTCAAATCGTGATTGGTTGCTTAGCTGTCTCAACCTTCTATAAGCATTTCATTTCCATCCTAGCACTTTGAGAATTCTAGCAGCGGTTTCTCATTCAGGCAATTAAAGTTTTGTGCACGCGGTTTGTTGTCAAAACATTTTATTAGGGTGAAATCACTTGGCGGTCGGTGAAACTCCTTCGAATCGCGGATACCATTGCTGGGTGATCACACAGTGCGTGGAAGCATTCTTCATAGTCCACGAGAATATTCTGTCTATTGTCATTTCATTCTGCGGCATGAAAGCATTTATTTTTGGGAGTCTCATTTGGCGGTTGTAAGGTTGACTTATTGTATTGTGATGAAGTGGGGTGTGGGGTGTACGGGTGGCATGGCCACCGAGGCAACACCCACTCCATCGGCCACCCACCACCAATGGTATGGTATTGTTCTACTTTTGAATAAGGTGGTTATATTGGTGATCAAGAGCCTAATTATTGACCCTATTTAGTGTTTTTGTTTGCACTTTCGGTTAGTGTAAAGGTCCATTTTCTAGGCCTTTTTGTTTTACGCATAACTTTTGATCCAGATAGCGAAATTTTGCAAACAAAATATCATTGGAAAGGTGGCGATCTCAACTTTTCAGTAATGCTGATGTTTCGTCAGAATTTTGTCATTTGGCTACATTTATTTCTCATTGAAGTTTGAAGATCTAGTTGCACTCGTGTGCTCTTCATATTTTCTCTGTACTTCGGTTCATTTCTAGATCATCTTTCAATCGACTGTTGCTTCATAGATTCCAGAGTTGTGCCAGTTTGCGAGTTTTCCAGTGTTCCTTGGCATCGGGTCTGCTGTTGCTTTATCATGATTCCGACTTGAGTCCTTGAGTGACTCTAATATGGTTTCTAGCAAACAGAAGTATCTTTCCTTGCTTGCCACATTCAGGATTCCAGTGTTACTCCACAAGGTACTTCTAGTGCTTCTTCTTGCAACAGGTTATCTCTTATGGGGGGGTCCTATGATCTCTTTTATCATCCTTTGTATGGATAAAGATTGATTGGATTTGTGATGGATATTATTATTGTATTGTATCTCTCTTTTGGGGAGGAGTTTTGTCCCACTGGGTTTTCTCCTTTTTCTCCAGTTATGAGAGATTTCATTTGCATTTGTACATGAGTACCTAATATGGCCTCGTAGCCGGGACTCATATTTGCATTTCATCTTGCATAATAATCTCCCTAAGTTTGCACTTAAGGGGGGGTGTTGGTGTAAATAGGTTTTTACCTTTTACACATTGTCTTAAGCTTAACTTAGGACACATATATTTAATATTTGCTAATATTTGTCTCGGGTAGTTTCACCCGTGACTCATCTTGTTTTATGACGGTGAGTTTGTTCACCGCATTTCTTGCCTATTTAATAGGCTTCTATGTACATGATTATTAAAACCATCTTAGCTTTAATTAAGCTTATCACATTATTTTGTGATTATTTTTTCTCGGATGTGAAGGTTGAGTTGCAGGTTACTCCTGGGTGATTTGGAACTAAATTCCAACAATAGTGGCTACTCAAAATCATATGACTAGAGACAAGAGTGATTTTGTTAAACTTGAAAAATATGATGGAGGACTTGTTAGATTTGGAGATGATTCAGGTGCTAATATTTGTGGTATAGGTTCAATCAATTTTGATGGCAAGCATAATACTGATGATGTTTACTATTTCAAGGGTTTAAGGCATAACCTTTTGAGTTTTCAACAAATGTGTAGCAAAAGATACAATCTTATGTTTTAGGATGATGGATGTGAGAACAAAAAAGGGTCTGAAACTTTGATTGTTGCTGGAAAGAGGACAAATGGAAATATTTATTAGCACAAGGGTGTTGATGGTCATTGCTTTATGACTCAGATTAGTGAAATTGGTTATGAAACAAGAGCATGTGTCACATCAATTTTGATAACTTGGTTAGAATTAGTTCAGTTCAAGTAGTAAGGGATATACCAAGGGTTATAAAGCCTATCAATGTTGTGTGCAAGGAATGTCAGATTGGAAAGGAAACAAGAAGAAGTTTCAAGGGTAAAGAATAATCTTCTACCAGATTATTAGAATTGGTGCATATAGACCTTTGTGGTCCTACAAGAGTGAGAAGTCTTCAAGGGGTATGTGCAGGATTATGATGGGCCAAAAAGTGGCAATATGATGAGTATGTGTAGGGTATGTGGCTGGTGAATTTTTTTTACCCTAAATTGATGAAATGAAAAGGGTTTTTAAAGGAGATTCTCAGCTTTCCACCAATATAATTTATGCTTTATTTTGAATTTAATAAATTATTATTATTCATTTTCTATTTGAATTACGACTAAAGTCCTGATTGATATGCTGATTGAAAAACATCTATAGCTTTCAAATGGTATCACATTTTTTTAATCCAAAACATGTGTCACATTCTATGCTTTGCATACTATAGGATTAAAAAAAAAAAATTGAATTTCATGAAGTTTTGATCAAGTTAAGGTGGTTAGACATACAAGTTTTTATATTTTTTAAAAGTTGTCATAAAAAATTCATAATTAATTATTCACTTAGAAAAAAATTACCAAAAAATATGCATCACATCCGGACATGAGTCCTCTACTTATATCTAAAATCTTATAAAAAAATATTATCATTTTATTGTGGTTAGGGTGGTCAGACAGACACCTACTTCTTATTTTTCCCTAAAATTAAAGTACTACTGCATTGAAATTTCAAATTTTCACCAAATAGATTTTCTTCTTTTATAAATAAACCTAGTAGTTTAGAAACTAAACTCAATTTTCTACAGATTCTATTCTTACATATTTTTGAAATAAGATAGATAAATTATTCAAATTTTTACGTCAAGTTGTCTAACTCTATTTTTTCTGAATTTTTTGCCACTTAAGGGCCTATTTTTTCTATGATGATCCTGCACATACCCCAAGGTGATAGGTATTTCATGCTTTTGATTGATAATATTCTAGAATTACATGGGTTAATTTTCTTAGAGAAAAATATGAAACCCTAGATAGATTCAAAACATTTAAAACTATGGTTGAGAATGAAATGTATTTGAAGATAAAAATTTTGAGGTTTGACAGGGGTGGAGAATTCACCTCCAGTGAATTTAATATTTTTTGTGAGAATCATGGAATAAAGAGGAATTTGTTTTCCCCTAGAACTCCTTAGCAAAATGGAGTGGTTGAAAGGAAAAACAAGACTATTCAAGAATTTGCAAGGAATATGATGAAAGAAGCTAACCTACCAAAGGTCTATTGGAGAGAAGTAATTCATGCTGCTATTTACATACTTAACAGAGTTCAAACAAAATAAAATAGCACAAAGGCTCCCTATGAGTTGGGTATGGAAGGATCCCTACTTTCAAGTACTTTAGAGTGTTTGGAAGCAAGTGCTATATCAAAAGAGATGAAGAAAACTTAGGAAAGTGTGATGCAAGGTTTGATGAATGTATCTTCCTTGGATATTCTACTAAAAGCAAAGCTTATAGATGTTATAATAAAAGATTGAGAAAGATTGTTGAGAGTGCAAGTGTTAAAGTGGATGAATATTTGTAGAATTTAGTGGTGATAGATGGATATGAATCAGATGAACCTACCTGTAGATAAGAAGAAGAAACATCTAAGGAACAAGAAGCATAGGATGAAGAGGAAGAAGCTCTGAAAAAACCCCTAAGTGAAGAGAAATCATTCTGAAGAATAGATCACTAAAGACAAAAGCAAAGGTGTGCTGACAAGAAAAAAAAGTTGCTAAAGAAGAGGTAAATTTATGTCTACTTTCTAAAGTTGAACCTAAGATAGTGATTTAAGTATGTAAGAATGAACATTGGATGAAAGCTATGGAAGAACTTATGCAGATTGAGAAGAATCAAACTTGGGAACTTGTCCTAAGACCAAAAAATAAGAACATAATTGGATCTAAGTGTTGGGATATGGTGTTGAACACCATTGCGTAATTTGATATATTATAATGTTGTAATTAAATAATTATTTAGTTGCGATGCACCTAGGTGGTGTGGCTAATCGCACTAGGTAATTATTTGGGAACCACTTTATGTTGCATTGTAACATTGTATTATTATTTAATGTGTGGGAGACATGTGATAATAATTTAATATTGGGGAAATATAAAATAAAGTGAAAACTTAGTGCCCAATATTAAATAAAGGATTACTAGTTTAGTGTTCACATGGTTTTGTGGCACATGGTTTTATCTTACCACTTGGTTGTATTTTTGTGAGCTCGATTCTATAAAAGCAAGCACATGTTTAGTGGTTAAGGTTAGTTGGTTGAGTGGGTTGTCATTATTGAGTCTTTCTAAGGAGTGCATATGTGAAGCATGGCACATGTGGGATGTGTGGATTCATGCTTGGACACATGAGATGCATTGAGAGGCTTGATACTTTAGCGGTATTCATTGTAACTCTTGTATTGCTTTATTGTTGAATAATATGATGGAGTATGGATGCTTTTGGAGGCTGGGTTTTTCCCTCTTTAGGGTTTTCCCAAGGTATATCTTGTGTTATCTTGTGGTTTGTCTATTTGATCCATGCATTATGGTTACTTGTATGCATGTTTATCTCTCATGAGGTTATGTAGGAAATGAATCAAATTTGTGGGTTGAATGCAATATTTCCTAACAAGTGGTACCAAAGCTTTCATGATTGATGGATTTTTGTTATAACCCTAGTTTGAGAGTTTTTTGCAAAGCTAAATCCATGGACATGCATGAAATATTTGAGGCATTAAAAGATATGGAACACATGTTGCAAGTTTTGTTTGTAGATTTAGGCTTTTAGATTGTCAAGATTTGTTGGGTTCATTGCAGATCTGAAGTTTTCAAAGTTTGGGTCAAAGAGGGTTACTTGGTTTGAGTTTTCATATGAGGGTTTTATACAAGAAATTTCATGGATGACCTCTTGAGACAAAATGGATCTCACCATTGGATCTAGGAGGCCCAATACATGAAAAATGATATAAAATTTTCTATATTTTGGACAAGTTGGAAAAAAAAGGCAAAATTTTTTTACCCCACAGCCTGTTGTACAGTCGTCAATGTCTATAGAGGCAAAAAATAAAAAATAAAAATAAAAAATATTGCAAAAAAATTCCATCGGCCTTTTGAAAATATTTTAATACCTACAAAATAAATTAAAAGGGGCTTATTAAAATTACAAAATAAATTATTAAAAAAAATTGTTGGGGGGTCTATAGACCCCCCACCCCACACCAGTCAGTACCCTGTACCTATAGCCCTGTCGAGGGTAGGGTCCCCACCAACTGGCGGGGTCGTCGTCGCCAGTGAGCTATGCCCACGATGTAGCTTCCCTATCTGATGGTGGGTTATAAACCCGCCCAAAAACTTTAAATTTAAATAGTTTTAAATTATTTTAAAAGCCACCAAGTTTAAGAATTAAATCAAATTTAAATGCCCAGTCAGGTATGGTGAAGGGACCAACAATTTTTTGAAAAAGAAAAAATTAAATAACTTTAATATGGTTTTCAAATCCACCGCCCGAGTGCCACCAGTCGGCCACCACCACCGACGAGCCACAGGATGTCAGATTTTCAACTTCTTGTACTTGTTGGAAAGCTAGTTCTGAGCACTACATAGTGGTACAGGTTTGGTTCCATGATTTTTCCATTTTGATTAGTTTTTGGGTCTAGAAGTCAAATGTTCTTGATTGCACAGTTTTGAGAATAACTTTTGCATATAGAATCAGATTTTCAATTTCAAAGAGGCATTGGAGAGAATGTGTAGTGTACTACACATTGGATCAAGTATATTTTTAGTTTATGGTGCACAATGAGTTTAGTACTTGTTTGATCACTTGTATGTGCCTAAGATTCAGGATGTGATTCTGTGAGAATACATATGAGTCAAGAGGTGAAAACTTGAAGGAGTACATGTTTTTGTATGATATTTATGTTGGTACAGCTAATTATCAGTTTGGTGCTTATTGGTACATTTTTTTTTTTTTTGCTTCTTAGTACATGTTTATAGGTTTTTTTAGAGTTATACTTTGATGGTGATAGGTACATAGGTTATCTTCAGTTTTGAGGACATGGTTTGACACGAGTGGAGACTTGGAGTCTTGTGTGGGTGATAGTTGAGTGCACGTGTAGCATTGGCTATGGTTATGGTGTCATGGGTATGCAGGAACATTTGATGCATTGGAGTGATGCGATCATGTATGTGGTTATTTGGTGGTGATTTGGTTTGGTGTTAGGAGGTTGTTCATATATCTTTGATGCTTATTTGGTTACTTGACTATGGTTACTCATTTGTGGACATGGTTGGAAAATCAGATCTATGTTTGATTTGGTGTTTGATTCTTGATGTCTATAGGATTATCTTCTTTGATATCTCAGTTTGTAGGTTACTAATGTGATGATGATTTTGCATGTTTCAATGGTTGGATCTATAAGTTATGCAACTTGTAGGTGTGTACATCCTATTGGATTGCAGTGGGATTACTTGGATGTGGACTATTTATATCCACTAGGTTTGATTCATTGTTGTTGCATATTTCATTAGTTGGCCTTGCCTATGGTCATTTGTGTACTGGTATGTTGTTTTGGAATGAGAGGATGGATGATTAGAGTACTTGCTTAGTTAGGTGATGGAACTTGTAGCATGCGGTTTGTTCATGATGTCATGATAGCTTGGTACATTCATTGGTTATACACTTTCAGTGGGAGCTTTTGACAGTGATGACTTGGTGGTGTTGGATTGGTTTGTGATGGTTTATGGCAGTTGTATGTATCTTCTTGGCTTGGAGATCTTGGTTTCACTTGTATGTTACTGACATTGTAGTTGAGTGTGTGTATACGTGGATGATCTTCATGGAGGATATGGTATTCATGATGCCATGTGTATCTCAGTATCATGGTTCAATGGGAGTTGTTGGAAATGACATGGATGCATCATTGGTGATGGTTATCTTCATGTGATTAGAGATATTGTTTCTTGGTTTAGAGTGTGTTTGGTATTGTGTCATGGTTTACTCTTGATACCAGTTTATAGATTTGACATGATACATGTTCTCTTGTTACTAGGGTGTATGCATTGGTGCATGTGATCTCCTAGGAGGAGATAGTTAGATCATACTTTCATGATAGATTCTTGATTCTGTGGTTGGAGCTTTGACATTGATCTTGGTAGTTCTCTTTGTATTGAGTACATTGATCATTTTCTTGATTACTTAATGATGGTGCTATGTTACATTTAGAGTTTGGAATGTATTGATTAGTTATAGGTGCTAATGGATACTTGGAGACAAGGGTGAGGTTGGAGTTCTCTTGTGATTAGAGACATTTTCTTAAGATGGTTACTCTTTGGAGGTTTCAGTAGGAAGAACGAGGAGATTTCACCTGAGTATGGATGTGAGTTCATGATGGACCGATAGAGGAGATTGTTCTTAAAGTGAGTCATGATGACTTGGTTATCCTGGAGGAGCATTCTCATTCCCCACTCTTGGTCTACTTGACATTTTATCATTTGAGTGGTATTTTCCCATTATTCCTTTCAGATGTGTTATGTTTTGTGCTTTGATTTCTCATGGGAATGAGTTGATTCATAGTGATTGATTTTGGAGACTCATTTGAGGATTGTTTAGCATGAGTTTATGATGCTTTATCTTTTATTGATATGGATCTTGAGCTATGGATAGTTAGTTCAGGAGGATTCATTTGAGAGATGTTTGGCATGGTTATCTCCTTGTGCATTTGAGTTTATATTATCATTCATTGATGAGGATTGTTAGGAGATGGTTTATGGGCTGATTTTGAGATTTGGGAATGGTTAGTTTGAATTTTATCTTCTTGGTTAGAGAGGCTTACATCCATGTTGGCATTATACATGATTCGTATGTTGTTTGATCTAAGATATTGAATGTTGTTTTGGGTGTTGTTGAGGCTTCTCATTTTGGGTTATTAGGAGATCATACTTGACACAACATTACACTTTTGAGGTGTTGGTAGAAGGACATGTTATGGTTTACAAGTTTTCTCTCTTCATGGTTCCTTCCTAGAGATTCACATTCATATGATTTGGGAGAATGGTAGCAACATGTTGTGAGAGATTATGCAACTATTTGGGTTGTATGTGTGGATCATTGTTATTGTTTTTGGTACTTCATTGTTGATCATTTATCACACCTTGATATAGTGTTGATTGGTAGACTTGATATGCTTTGACATTACCCACACAATGGGAGTTCTTGGATATGTATGTTCTTCATTTCATAGGTTTGATACAAAGAGCTTGTGACTATGGTTTATGGGTTGCATATATGTTCTTAGCATGAGTTTACTAATGTATTGATACCTAGGGGGTATGGATGGTTGGATTTATTAGCATTTGTTGTGGATGTTATTTCCCATCATGTGGGTTTTTTCTTCATGATAGTAGCTTGTTTGGAGCCTTTGTTATCACTTGGATTTAATGCTTGTGTTCTTGGATTGGATCATCTTCACCTTGGCATGTTTAGTTTCTTCCATAAGTGTCACATTGGAGGATAATAGGAGTTCTTTCTTGAGATGGTGGTCACTTTGTTCTTATTACTGGTATCTTGATGGAGCGCAAGAGCATGTTACAAATTCATGTGGTTTCATGTATGTCTATGATGATGTATTTCATATATTGAACCCTAATGCAACATATACAACAAGTGGGAGAATGTTGGGATATGGTGTTGTACACCATTGCATAATTTGATAATTATAATGTTGTAATTAAATAATTATTTAGTTGTGATGCACCTAGGTGGTGTGGCTAATCACACTAGGTAATTATTTGGGGACCAATTTATGTTGTATTGTAACATTGTATTATTATTTAATATGGGGGAGTCATGTGCTAATAATGTGATGCTATGGAAATATTAAATTAAGTGAAAACTTAGTACCCAATATTAAATAAGGGACTAGTGGTTTAGTGTTCACATGATTTTATCTTACCACTTGGTTGTATTTGTGTGAGCTTGAGTCTATAAAAGCAAGTACATGTTTAGTGGTAAAGGTTGGATGGTTGAGTGGGCTATCATTATCGAGTCTTTCTAAGGAGTACATATATGAAGCATGGCATGGGATGTGTGGATTCATACTTGGACACATGAGGATGCATGGAGAGGCTTGATCCTTCAAAGGTATTCATTGTAACTCTTGTATTGCTTTATTTCTAAATAATATAATAGATTATGGATGCTTTTGGAGGTTATGCTTTTCCCTCTTGAGGGTTTTCCCAGGGTATATCTCGTGTTATATTGTCGCTTGTCTATTTTATCTATGCATTAAGGTTACTTGTATGCATGTTTATCTCTCGTGGGGTTATGTAGGAAATGAATCAAGTTTGTGGGTTGAATGCAATATTTTGTAACACTAAGTGTGTGTTAAAAAAAAATTGAATGAGAATGGAGAAGTGGTAAGAAAAAAGGAAAGGCTTGTGTGTAAGGGCTATGCACAATTTGAAGGAATAGACTTTGAGGAGAAATTTGCTCCAGTGGCTAGAAAGGAAATGATCAGGATGTTTTTGGATTTTGTAGCACATAAGGATTTTAAATTTTATCAAATGGATGTGAAATCTGCTTTCTTGAATGGGGAATTGGAAGACGAAGTATACATGGAACAATCGAAAGGATTTTAGTTATTAGATAAACCTAATATGGTTTGTAGATTGAAGAAAGCATTGTATGGATTTAAGCAAGCTCCTAGAGCTTGGTATGCAAGGTTGGATAAGTATTTTATACAACAAGGATTCAATAAAGGTGCCATAGATAGTAATATTTACTTTAAGGTTGAAAAAGATCAAATCTTGATTGTAGTTGTGTATGTTGATGACATAATTTTTGGAGGAAATGAAGCTATGTGTAAGAAGTTTACAGAAGAGATGCAAGAGTTTGAGATGTCTATGTTTGGGGAGATGAATTTATTCCTTGGGCTACAAATCAATGAAACAAATAAAGTCATATTCATTTCACAGTCAATGTATGTCAAAGAAATGTTGAAGAAGTTTGGAATGGAAGACTCCAAACTAGTATGTACCCCTATGGTTATTGGTTGCAAGTTGAGCAAGAATGATGAATCCCCTAAGGCTGATCAAAGAAAATATAGATCTATGATTGGTGGACTGCTATATCTAACTGCTACTAGACTGGATATCATGCATGTACTTTGTCTTGTGGCTAGATTTCAAGATGATCCTAGAGAGTCACATGTTGCAGCAGTGAAGAGGATATTTAGATACCTAAAGGGAACTCCAGATCATGGCTTATGACATCCAAAAGATACCAATTTCACATTAAATGCTTACAGAGATGTAGATTGGGTTGGTTGTGTGGGTGATAGAAAAAGTACAACTGGTGGTGAATTCTTTCTTGGATGTAGATTGGTGTCATGGATAAGTAAGAAACAAGATTCAATTTCTTTATCTACTATAGAGGTTGAGTACATTGCAGTAGTATCTTGTTGCACAAAAGTGTTGTGGATGAGGCAAAAATTGAAGGATATCAGAGTGGTATATGATGAGCCTATTTCTATATTTTATGATAATACGATTATGTAATAAACATTTCAAAGAACCCAGTGATGCATTCAAGGACAAAACATATTTCAATCAGATATCACTTTCTAAGAGAGAAGGTTGTAGAGAATGAAATGAAGCTTGAATATGTACCTACAAAGGATCAAATTATTGACATATTCACTAAGGCCTGTCCTAAGGATACTTTTGAGTATCTCTAGGAGAATTTGGGGCTTATTTACCCTCCTTCCTTAAACTAGATGCATATGGAGATGCATCATTCTAGTGGATCTATGGATTCATTCTCTATTTGGACTGATATTGGTGGCTACATCTCAGAGGGATTAGGTAGTGGTATTGTAGAATAGTGCAAATTGGTTGTACTCCTAAGGGGGGGTATTTAGAGCAGTAAAATTTGTTGTGGAATAGTGGTGAGAAGTTTTCTTAAGGGGGATCAATAGCAAGTATCTTGGTTCAATGTCAAAGGGAGAGAACATGCAAAAAAAAAATCCTTTTCTATTGATGTCAAAGGGTGAGAGAGAATCATGTGAAAAAGTGCAAGGTATTAGGGGGAGAATTTTGTGTAGGTTGTCTAATCATTAAAAAAGGGAGAGTTGTCTTTGATGGTTTTTCACATCTTGTGTTTCTATCAATGATAAAAGGAGAGATTGTTGCAAGTATGAAGGTGTTTTCATTGATGTGAACAAGCTTGTTTTGTCATTGGTGTCAACTATGTAGTGGTTGAGAGAGATTGTTGCAGTATTGTTCTGTGTTGCAGAGGTGCCTTCTGGTTTTGCTCTACATTTCTTCTAGGTTGAAGATATGCTTGTGTGGTTTAGATATGTTGGTTAGAGGTGATCAAATATTCTATATCTAGAATTTGGGCTTCTAGATCAATGTAGAGAGAAAGATATGTTCACCAATGTGTGAATTATGCATTACAAAGGTGTCTAGGAGAAATGTCTTGCTTCACATTTCTCTACAATTGTGTTTCGGGACTTGTAGTTATGAGTGAGAGTTGATAATCAGTGTTGGTCTCTTACTTGTGTCAAGAGGATTAGTGGTTTGGTGTTCTGAAATATGATCTTCCAAGTTACAGTGTGTGGAAGTGTTGTCTAGATGTACTAGGTTTGTACATTCTTTAGGTGAAATTTGTTTCAAAGGAGTTTGTTAGTTTTTCAGGATGTTTTTGGATTTTTTTTAGGTGATTTTTGTTATCTGAAAGTTATGGACTGATGAAATGAAGCGTATACTTAAAATTTTAATGATGTTTACATGGGTAACAACTGGCCTGGTGTGTACACTACACGGTAAGAATCTTCAAAGATTTTGGAAGTGTGTTGAGGTGTGTTAAGACAAATTTGGATCCTAGCTAAGGATTTGTGTGGTCTACCTTCATTCCTATCCATCGTGGGAGTGTTTTGGCACTGACCTAATTTAAATTTGCACATTTGAGGTGCATTTCCAACCTTGCAGAGGGTTTCAAGGTTGAGAATGGTATAAGTATGAGTTGAATTATTGAAGGGGGTTAAGATAGAAGAAATATAGATGAATGTACGAAGTGTATGATGTGAGTGATGCAAAATTGAGTAGAGTAGTGAAAACTTTCAAGTGTTGGATTACTAGGTGCAGTCAACAGAAGGTGTCTACAATCATTCAAACAGATAACAAAGGTGTTTGAGCTATTTTGGTGGAATGTTTGTTGTATTGAGATCATGTTCTCTATGTAACACTTCTTTCTATCTTCTTTTCATTTTGGTAGTGAGCCTTGGCTGTGAGCCTTTCTAGACAGTGTGTCCTATTTTGGAAATGAGCCCTTATAATTAGTTTTTCTATTACTTATATTGTGAGCTAATCCTCATTGTGGTTTTTCCCTTCTTGGGTTTTCCATGTAAATATGGTGTTCTCTTGTGTTTGGTTTTGAGTTATTTAAGTTTTTGTTATTTTCTTTTCATTTGAAAAATTCATAAAAAATTAAGGGTTTAATGAATGGTTGTGGATCTGAGTGTAAATGAGGGTTTTGGTGTTTTAATAAGATACAACTAATTCACCCCCCTTCTCAATTGTCTTGTTCACTCATCATAGTTTGATAACTAAAATATCAAAATACATTAAAATAATAGACAAATAACAAAGATAAAAGTAAACTAAATTAAATAAAAAGGAAATGATAAAATGAAAGAGAAGGAAACACTCACGAGAGGTCAAAATGAAGCTTCCAACAATGATAAATCATCAATACCTACACACATAAGACCGAGAAAAGCGTTGGGGCTATTTAGGGGATTTCCTTAGTCAAACCCTTGTGTTGGTGTTTCCACCTCCACAGAAAACCATATATGATCGAAAGAAAAATAGATGAGATAAAGAAAGAAAAATGTGATAGAATAATATGCTAACAAGATAAATAAACAATGCAATAAAAGAACTGTATTTACCATCCTTTTAGAAAAATGATAATTTTAAAAGGTAGAGATTGAGCTTGATAGGACAATGTTGAGCACCTTATGTGAACATGAACATGCAATAACAATGGTAGAATGAAGCTTCTATGGTGTAGAAGAGAGAAAAAGGTTGAGATAATGGAGAGACTAAGTGAATAGCATGAGATAGATTGAGAGAATGAATGAGAGAGAGCTCAAATAAGGAGTTTGGAGAAGGTATATGCATGCATAGGGCCATTCTAGCAAGTCTATGAGCTGTAGAGGTTCTACACTTGCAAATATGTGGGAAATGTAATGTCCAAATGATTACTACAATCAGGAATATTTTCATGATGTTTGCACGATATGTAGATGTCTACATGGTGCACATTAATCCATGAAATAAACTCACCTTAATGTCCAAGAATGAATCAGTTAAGGATAAAATTAAGGTTATATGAAGGGATATTGCATCATCAAATTTAATTTATCTAAAGGGAGGTTTATGGAATGTGAAATTGTAGAAGATACAATTCAAGATATTAAATTTTTCCCCTACTTTAGTGAGCATATGTATTCTAGCAGATGTGAGCTAAAGTAGAGAGAGAATGAGGTTGAAGAGAATACACCAATGATGAAGATGATGTAGGTCTTCGATTTGGTGGTTGCAATTGTAAAGCTAAACTAGGACACAAAGAGGACACAGGTCTTCTATCCTACAAATTTGACTATAACTTCACCACAAACATGTTAGCTATAGACAAACACATTAGGAAAAAAAATTAAAAGTAGATGTGAAAAAATGATCAAATATAAAGACGACATTGATAGGTACAACTAGCAAGATGTGTTATGCTAAAGACCATACAACAAGCTAGTAGGCCTATGGTTGTTGTTTTCACATAAAAATGTACCCTACTGAACAAGAGTCAGTGTTCTAATGACACAATGGAAATGACCTCAAGGTGTGGGACCTTACAAATTGAGGTCAAGCCTCTGGAGAAGGCCAACTTCCTTTTCTAAATTAAATGCAATTGTGTTCATCTAACGCAACACAATGGAAATCTATCACTACTTCGAATTTAACAATTCAAAGAGGAAAGGGGATAGAAAGATAACATAAAATGGAAAGAAGGTGATGCACCAAATTTAGAGCTTGTTCCTTCCTACTTCAAAACAACATAAAATTTCAAAGAAATAATTGAAACACTGAATCAAATATGAAGGTAAATAGATTTTACTCAAACATACATGAGGTAATGGTGATAACAGTTGAATTTCATTAATATTAAAGCTTGAAGTAACCTTTACAATGGTAGAATGCAAGAGTTGCAGGTCTACAAAAGAAAAAATCCTAGAGGAGCCAAAGGAAGGATTCATCATTATGATATAATATTTTCCTTTATGGTTCAATCATAACCAAGAGTTGAATTCAAACCCTAACCCTAAACTAAATACCTAGGGTTACAGAAGATGAACTCGATCAAGAAGAAAGATCTGAATTGCTTCCACCACAGAGCAACATAACTAGCCATAAAGACTTTGACAACACGAGCATATCCTATAATGATGACTCATGAATGTAGGGATGGTATCAAAAAATTTTGCAATAAAAGACTAGGAAAACATACCTTGATAGTAGAATATGGTCTTTGCAGTACACCAAGGAGTAATGGCGCCATCCTACAATTGGAAACAACATTGAAAAGGTGTGGCAAATTGACCCAAATCGACCAAATCCAATCAGGTAGCTGTGAAATGTCACTAAGCTATTACTCCTTCAAATTTTTTGTGAACAAGAAAAATTGACCATTTACATTTGAATTCAGGTTGTTGGATGCAACATAAATGGTTGAGATCATATCCCTAATGAGAGTTTAAAATATGTCCATTGATCTCCATGAAAACTAAAATTAATGGCCATTTGTTGTCATCACCCATCACAGATATGCTTTGATCATCTTGCTTCATAACAACGATGTGAAGCAAGGGCACGATGGATTCTCAACTGTTAGATGCTCTTTGCCTGATCATGATCCTTCACTAAAGAAAACCTTTCGAGGGAAAAAATACACATTAGAGCGAGTCCATTCAGAGTCTCCCTGATGGAATGATCTCCACTACTGACCAACATCGAGCCCCGCCATGCCACATGGTACACGTTCACACCCTTGCTAAGAAAAACAAAGGGCCCACCAGGTCACTACGGACTAGTGAACGATTGCCACCTGTCCATCTAAAATATTCCTTTGATCTATTGCCTTCCTCCATTGCACATCGCTGAAACCAAACCACCTCCTTGCTTCACAACAATGATGTGAAGCAAGGGCACAATGAAATCCTAGCCGTTAGATATTTTTTGTTTAATCTCCACCCTTTCATCATGCATCATGGAAAGGCATCAAGCACTGAGTTTCATACCACGATGCATAGAAGCTAGCGATGATCGTTGGATGCTTTGACTTTAAATCTAGACCATTATTGTGTGTTGTAAAAGTGAAGAAAAAGGACCAAAAGATAACAATACACGATAATGGTGGGTATGTGTAGGATCATGATGGGCCAAAAAGTGGCGATATGATGGGTATGTGTAGGGTATGTGGCTAGCGACTTTTTTTACCCAAAATTGATGAAATGAAAAGGGTTTTTAAAGGAGTTTCTCAACTTTCCACCAATATAAATTATGCTTTACTTTGAATTTAATAAATAATTATTATTCATTTTCTATTTGAATTATGACTAAAGTCCTGATTGATAGGTTGATTGAAAAACATCTATAGCTTTCAAATGGTATCACATTTTTGAATCTAAAACATGTGTCACATTCTTTGCTTCACATACTATAGGATTAAAAAAAAAATTGAATTTCATGAAGTTTTGACCAAGTAAAGGTGGTCAAACATACAAGTTTTTATATTTTTTAAAAGTTGTAATAAAAAATTCATAATTAATTATTTACTTGGAAAAAATATTATAAAAAAATATGAATCACATCCGACATGAGTCCTCTACTTATATCTAAAATATTATAAAAAAATATTATCATTTTATTATGGTTAGGTGGTCAGACACCGACTTCTTATTTTTTCCCTGAAATTTAAGTACTGCTGCATTGAAATTTCAAATTTTCACCAAATAGAATTAAAAAAAAAAAAACCTAGTAGTTTAGAAACTACATTCAATTTGCTACAGATTCTGTTCTTACATATTTTTGAAATAATATAGATAACTTGTTTAATTTTTTACGTCAAGTTTCCTAACTCTATTTTTTCTAAATTTTTTGCCACTTAAGTGCCTATTTTTCCCATTATGATCTTGCACATACCTTGGTCAAATAGGTATCATCACTCATTGCAGAAGTGGAAATGATGAGTGAAAATGCATCAATGATAGGTGATGAAAGACCTAAGCAGCAGGTTTAGCACATGATCTAAGGTCATTTCAAAATGGGGGTCACGCTAGGTGAACGAAATATGGTGACATGAACATTTTTTAACTTAAATTGGCAAGGCTAATAAGGGATAAAAGGTCAACATTAAATTAGAAAAAAGTGCATGCTAGGACAACTAGGGTTTTATGATATAAGGGTTTAAGCCCTTCAAACAATTTTGAACCCAAAATGATAGTTATGAGGAAAAACAAAACCTCAAAGACCCAAATCAACTAAATAAACATGGATTTCAAAAGGATGCACACACAAGATCTCTCTGATCGGATATAAATGATGTGCATCTGAGGGTGGCATGAAATATGCCAATATTTTGGTGATTTTTGTGGGATGATTTCCTACTAATCATGGAATCTAGATGCCTTATCAGTCCATTGGGCATAGAGTCATGAAAAGGATCACCAAAATCTGGCCTCCCAAAGGCAAAAAAAATATGTGCAAGCCTGCACTTGGAGGAAAACATGGAAACTAGGAACATGCATTCCCTTAAGGAGAATGTAGGGTTATGCAAAAGCACTTATGGAAAAGAAAACTTTACAATATGTACATGAAAACTCAAAACCTATTAGACATAATTTTTGAGGTGAATCCCATTGACTGAGATTGGGAAGATCTCACCATCCAACTTGGAAAGATGGAATGCATTAGCCTCCTTGCAACTGGTGATGACATATGGACCACTCCCAACGACATAAAATTTGGAATGTCTTCCAACTTTAGATTTTTTTGCATCCCATTTCAGCACTAAATATCCCTCTTGGAAAACTCTATGAACTACCCTTTTGTCAAAATTTCTTTTAACTTGTGCTTGATGTGCTTCTATGACTTACATAGATTTATTCCTTATCTCTTCTAGTTCCAAGAGCTCAGCCAACCTTACTTTGATAACATCATTTTCTTCTAACTCTAGCTGATGTTCCAACTCAAGGGAAGGCAACTCCAATGATGATGGTACTCTTGCTTCCCTTCCATAAACTAGTGTGAAAGTAGAATTACCAATTTCTCTTTTAGGAGTAATTCTATCAACCCAAAGGGTTGTCTTCAATTTTCTATGCCAGACCCTTTGGTTGTCTTTAATGGTCCTCTTGATAATTTTGATTAGATTTTTATTTTAAGACTTAGCCAGTCCATTACCCTAAGGATAGTAATTAGACGAGGTCTTTATGAAGATGTCATGCTTCATTTCCTAATCAAGGATTTGAGCACTAGTAAATCCCTTGGCATTGTCTAAAATAATGGTGGAAGGAGTGCCAAATCTTGTAACAATTCCATCAAGGAATTCTAAAACTAAAGCATCAATAACATCCTTCAAAGCAATTGAATTAGTTCACCTTGTAAAGTAATTTGTGGTTGTTAAAATCCACTTATGACTAGCACTTGACGGTGGATTTATCATGCCGATAAAATCCATACCCTACTGTGTAAATGGTTGATCAACTTGAATGGGGTGAAGAGGGAGGACGGCCAACCTTTGCTTTCTAGAAAAGAAAGGAATTTTTTTGCAATTTCTCACCCATTTGTGAGCATCATTGAATAAGGTTGGCCAATAATAACTAATCCTTATGATCTTTGCAACCGTAGTCCTTGTAAAAAAATGGCCACTTGAAGAGCCATCATGGAATTCATTTAGCAATCTACTAACTTGATCTACTTCTATGCATCTTAGTAGGACTCCATTGAAATCCTTTTTGAAGAGTGTGCCATCTACTATGACATAGGGAATAGCCTGTAATATGAAATTCCTCATTTTGGTCCTATATAGACCTATAGGATATCTACCTTCCTATAAAAAGGTAGTCATATCATGCACCCTGTTGCCTTGTACATTTTCATTTGGTTCTTGTTGCTCCTGTAGCACAATGGTAGCCTCTGTAAGAGTCTCAAATGTTGAGGAAAGTTGCTCACATAGCTGCTTGCCTCTTACTAGCTTGGTGATATTGATATCAACCTCATATTCCATCACCTTGGTGATCCATCCAACCCTTTTTTCATTGATATCTCTACTTAATAGGAACTCTTTAATGCTAGCATGGGAACCATTAGATGTATCTTATTATTAGACAACACGTGTCTAAATTTCTTCAAAGCTCTAATAGTAGCAAGAGCTTTCCTTTCAATGTAGTTGTACTTGACCTCATAATCTTTGAGCCCTTCACTAAAGAAATCAATGGGTTGCTCCAGATTTTCTTTATTTAGCTGAGTTAGAACAACTATTATACTTGCTTCACCTACAAAGGTATAAAGAATGAAATCCCTATCATAATTAAGATTGACAAGGGTAGGAGCTTAAGCAATCTCCTGTTTGATAGCCTCAAAGCTATCTTTACCTTCTTTGTTCCACTTGAAGACCATATTTTTCTTAAGCATAGAAGTAAGAGGCTTTACTAAAGCAACAAGGTTTGGAATGAACCTTCTCACAAAGTTACTTGTGCCTAAGAAGCTTTGTAATCCTTTCTTATGGCTAGGAAGTGGGATGGCTAATATGGATTTTACTCTTGTAAGATCAATGAACAACCCATCCCTGGAAACAATGTGCCCAAACAATTTTCCTTGGTCAGTGGCAAAGACACATTTATTTGGATTTAGGGAAATACCATATTCCCTGCATTTTTGAAATACTTGTTCAAGATGATTAAAATGGTCTCTTGCATGTTTTGAAAACATTGTAATATCATCCAAATAGACCAAAACAAACTATTTAAATACACCTTTAAATGCCATATCTTTGGCTCTCTGGAAAGTGGCACCTACATTAGTTAGACTAAAAGGAATTTTACAATAAGCATAGGTGCCCCACTTTGTAGTAAATGTTGTCTTATGTTGATCAGAATCTTGGACCAAAATTTGGTTATAGCTTGAATAACCATCCAAGAAAGAGAATATTTTTGAACCACTAACTCTTTGCAAAATTTGCTCCATGGAGGGGAGGGGATAATGATCTTTTAGGGAGGCTTTATTTAGGTCCCTAAAATCTACACAAAGTCGTATCTCCCCATTCTTCTTTCTGATAGGAACTAAATTTGCAATCCATGAAGAATGCTTGATGGGAAAAATTATTCTAGCCTCAATCAATTTGGTCAACTCCTTTCTCATCAAGGGTTCAATTCTAGGATTTATAGGCCTTTGTTTTTGCCTTACAGGTTTGGTGTCAAGATCTAATTCAATAGTATACTGGGAAAGGCCTGGGTCAAAACCCTTTCGATCTTCATAAGTCCAAGCAACCACGTCGCTATATGTATTGCAAAGATCTATGGAAACATCATGTTCAATGATGGAGCATACCTTACCCAAATTTAGAGACTTGCCTTCTAAAATTTTGATTGGCTTGAAGTCACCCCTCTTTATAGCTAAGTTCATCCTTTTTTGCCTTAACTAATCATTAGGGTTGAAAATACTCTCAAGGGTGCTAAGACCATTTAGTAGCTTGTTGCTACTCAACTACACAATCTAATCACCATACTAATTTCATAACTTGGAATGATTTCTTTTAGAAAATTCTACCTCATCCTACAAAAAATTCACTATTTGTCAGTCACTATCAAAGACTTGATAGTGATCTTGATTATCTGGAACAAAAGGTATCACCACAAGTATGATATGTTGCTCCTTTTTGCTTGCAATGTGTGATGGTATGTCAAAATGGGCACCAACCATTGCTATTAGCATGTTTGTTCTTATTTCTTGGAGTTGTTTGGATGTTAAAACCCTCAATTAAATCCCAAACCCTATGCTTGTAGGATTTGAGTAGATTATTCTTGGTTGAGCTTTGAGTTCTCACTTGATGGACAACCAATTCACTATCACCAAAAACTTGTAACAATTTGATGTTCCTTTTCTATGCAAGTTGAATACCTTGGACAAGTGCTTCATACTCAGCCACATTGTTAGTGCAACTAAATTGAAGCCTAAAACAAAAGTAATATTTCTCCTTTCTTGGTGATACTAGCATTACACTAGCACTAGCACCATTTCTATTTCTAGAACCATCAAAAAACATTTTCCATAATCCCCCTAAGTCTTCTTAAGTTTTTATGAGATTGGGGATAATAACATTCTCTTCATGAATGTAGTAAGTGCCAAGGACAGTCTCCTTTATTTCAACTTCGGTAAGTGGATCAAACTGTAAAGCATTACTCCATTCATCCAATAAATAATCAAGGACCTCCTCTATTGGATTTGCAGGCTTATGAACATAACATTCTTCCTTTTGATCATGCAATGTACAATTCATGTTTATTGGACTAAGAGTGTAAGGTTCAAGATGATCTTTTGCTATAGGCTTAGATTTGATGGTTACCTTAGTTCCATATCTAGTTCTAAATAGCATGTGATACCAATCAATAGACAAGTACCCACCTATCTTAGCAGTGAAATCCCTAGACAAGCAAATGGAAAAATGAGCAAGGAGGTCTATGATTGAAATCTCTTGCAACACATCAGAGCCAAGACATGCATGTAAGGACAAATTTAAATTTTTAATCACTCCCACTGTATTGATAGAAGTGTCATCCAATTGTAAAAAAATTATAGCCACCAGTTCATACTTGATACCAAGCATGTCAACAATCCCCTTAGGAATGACTGAACTACTTGCCCCTAAATCTATCATACAATTATGCACTATATGATTTCCAATAATTAGAGAGAGATTAAAGGGAGGTGGCTTACTGATTTTTCTTGAATTCTCTTCTTCTTTGGGTTGCACCAGGTTGATTGATGGAGTAGTCTACTCTTTTTCTAGTACCCCACTTTGTTTATGTTCCTTTAAAGCCTGTTGTAGCAAATATCTTTGTGATGGGATAGACAAAGCTTCCCACTTAGTGACATTTAGATTAGCTTTATTCATTTGTTCCACTATGTTGAAAGGAAGTTGAATAGCTTTAGAGGAAACCTTTGGAACATGGTTTGTTCTTGTTGCTTGTGTGATACTAGGTTGCTCTAACACTTGTTTAGGCCTATTAACATGCTGATTTGATTGTAGAACCTCTACTACTCTACTTGTTAGTCCAAAAAAATTTCTTGGTTGAGGTTGCTAAGAAAATGATGCTTGACCAACCATGGAAGATGTACCACCCTCCATTGCTATTTTCTTTGATCTCATTTTATGTGATATTCCATCAACATCTGCTTGATTTACACCACAAAAATCATCTTGACCCCAAATGAAAAATGAGGAGTCATATTGTGTATGATTTTAATCATTAGAAGTTGTTTGGCATATTCCAATCTATTGCTCTGACGTAGAGGTTTCATTTTGAGCTACCAGAGTTTGCACAAACTCTCCACTTTGATAGGGATTTTGATTATGAGCTTTCTCAAAAGGGTAACACCATTCTTGATCTTGTGCTAGATTATTTTACACTAGAACTAAAACCTTAGAATTGTTGGTAGTAGGTGTATGCATGTTATTCATGGGCTTACTATGATTCCACTAATTTTGTCCTTGATAAGGTGGTCTATTCTGCTAATAACTTTTATTTTGAGGCCAATAAGGCCTATTGTTTTGAGCTTGCTACCTCTTGATTGAAACTAGTTCATTATTCATACTTCAGAGCAAGGTTTGCAAATCCTTTGGAAGTGTAGCAAAAGTAGAAGGTTGGCTAGCAGAAACTATTGGAATAGGAGCCACCATTGGCTATGAAGGAAGCTTAGGAAATAAAGGAATTAGTGGCCTAGGAGCTATCTTCCCAGCCTGAATTAAATAATTTTCAACCCTTATGCCAACATCATATGCATCTAGTAAGGTGCTACCTCCTATTGATTGAACCATAACAACTATTTCACTATTAAGAGCTCTTAAGAAATATAAGAAATCATACTTAGGGGAAGGTTTCACCAAAGCTGGGATTCTATCCCACATTTTCTAAAATTTGTAGTTAAAGTCACTCATGAATTCATGAAGTACTTTCTTAATAGTGGTTAGTTGTTCAACTAGGGATACATGATCACTTATATCTTCAAAATGTTTACATAATTTCTCCCCTAACTCATCCCAATTGTGAATGGTTTTGGGAGGTGGACCTCTATACCATTGTAGTGCTTTTCCTATTAGTGAAGTGGCAAGTAATCTAATAGCCACATTGTCCTTAGTAACATCATGCATAGAGCATATGTTTTCCACATCGATGATGTGTTTTGCTAGAGTTGTAGATGTTTCACCAATAAAATGAGGAACACTCTTGAGGGAATTGGTTGGTTTATCATTATTTTGGGCCAAAATTAAGGGGCTACCACTAGTAAAAGACATAAAGGGTTGATTTCTAGGTAAATCCTTGTTGAATAAGGTCCTATTTGTGTGGGTGGAAGGTGTTTTAGTCTGAAATAATCTACCCATGGGTGGTGTAGATTGGCTCTAGGAGAGGGACTTGAACTTCTATTTCTTCTTAAAGGTGACAAAGATAGTCTATTTCTTCTTCTTGAAGTGAAAAAAGGGAGTTGAATGTACTAAAAGTTACCTCTAGAAGATGATATAGTTTGGATTTTTGGCATGAGCTTGTAGGTTTGATCTTAAAACCTTTAATTCTACGTCTAGAAGCAAAGTCGCCAATTTGTATGTAGTCATCCCTTGACAATAGAGTCGCTAGGTACTATTTGAGAGCCTCTTCAAGGCTAGAATGCTGAGAGCAACACCAATCTCTTAGGAAAAAAAACCTCTTTGAGTGTCCCACCAAGTGTGCCAAAAACTATTGTCACATAAAACTGCACCCTACTAAACAAGAGTTTAGTGTTCTAGTGACACAATGGAAATGACCTCAAGGTGTGGGTCCTTGCAAATTAAGGTCAAGTCTCTGGAGAAGGTTGGATTCCTATTCTAAATTAAGTGTAATTGTGTTGGTCTAACCTAGCATAATGGAAATATATCACTACTTCTAATTTAACAACTCATAGAGGAAAAGGGATAGAAAGATAACATAAAATGGAAAGAAGGTGATGCACCAAGTTTAGAGCATGTTCCTTCCTACTTTAGAACAACATAGTATGTCAAAGAAATAACTAAAACATTGATTCAAATATGGAGGTAAATAGATTTTACTCAAACATGCATGAGGTAATGGTGATAACAGTTAAATTCCATTAATATAAAAGCTTGAAGTAACCTTTACAATGGCAGAATGCAAGAGTTGCAAGTCTGCAAAATAAAAAATCCTAGAGGGACTACAAGAAGGATTCACCATTATGATATAATATTTTCCTTTATGGTTCAAGCATAAATAATAGTTTAATTCAAATCCTAACCCTAAACTAACTAGGGTTACAGAAGATGAACTCAGTCAAGAAGAAATATTTGAATTGCTGCCACCACAAAGCAACATAACTAGCCATAAAGGCTCTGATGACACAAGCACATCCCAAAATGATGACTCATGAATGTAGGGATGCTGTTTACAAATTTTGCAATAAAAGAATAGGAAAATGTACCTTAACAAAAGAATATGGTCTTTGCAGCACACTAAGGAGTAATGGCATTGTCTTGCAATGGGAAACAACATTGAAAAGATGTGAAAAATCAACCCAAATCGATCAAATCTAATCAGGTAGTTGAGAAATGTCATTGAATCATTACTCCTTCAAAACTACCACAAACAAGAATAGTTGACCATTTTCATTTGAATTCACATCATTGGATGCAAGATAAATGACCAAGATCATATCCTTAATGAGAGTTTAAAACATGGTCATTGATTTCCATGAAAACTAAAATCATCAACCATCACGTTGTCATCACCCATCACGAATATTCTTTGATCACCTTGCTTCACAACAATGATGTGAAGCAAGGACATGAATGATTTCTTAACCATTGGATGCTCTTTTCTTGATCACAACCCTTCACTAAAGAAACACTATTAAGAAAACAAATACACATTGAAGAGAAGCCATTCAAAGTCTCCTCGATAGAACAATCTCCACCACATGACCCATGTTAGGGACCACCATGCCAAGTGGCACATGACCATGCCCTCGTCGAGAAAAACAAAGGTCCCACCAAGTCACCATGGGCTAGCGAGCGATTGCTACCTATCCATCCTAAATATTCCTTTGATCTATTCCCTTCATCACACATCGCCAAAACCAAACCACCACCTTGCTTCACAATAGTGATGTGAAGCAAGGGAATGATGAAATCCTAGCCATTAGATATTCTGTGTTTAATCTTCACCCTTCGTTGTGTGTTACAGAAAGGAATCATGCACTATGTTTCATGTCGTGATTCATAGAAGCTAGCGATGACTATTTGATGCTTTGACTTTAAATCTGGACCCTTATCACAGGTTGCAAAAGTTAAGAACAAATACCAAAAGATAATAGTGATATGTGATAACAATAAAATAGGTATCATCACTCATTATAGAAGTGAAAACAGTGAGTGACAAGGCATCAATGATAGGTGATGAAAGACCTAAGCGGCGGGTTTAGCACATGACCTAAGGTCATTTTAAAATGGAGGTCGTGCTAGGCGAACACAATATGGGTATATGAAAATAGTAACTTAAACAAGCAAGGCTAACAAAGAAAAAAAGGTCAACATTAAATTAGAAAAAAGTGCATGCCAATACAACTAGGGTTTTAAGATATAAGGGTTTAAGCCCTTCAAACAATTTTGAACCCAAAATGACAATTATGAGGAAAAATAAAACCACAAAGACCCAGATCAACAAAATAAACATGGATTTCAAAAGGATGCATGCACAATATCTCTCTAATCAGATATAAATGATGTGCATATAGGGGTGGCAAGAAATATGTCAACAACTACTGCAAACTACATTGCAGGATAGTCACAAAAAAGACAAGTCTAGTCAAGATTCCCCCAAGCTAGATAATGCAATCAAGATAAAAGACAAGTCTAGTAAGGTTTCCCCCAAGCTAGATGATGCAATCAAGATAAAATACAAGTCTAGTTAGGTTGACCCCAAGCCAGATGATGATATCATATGACATCAATATTTTCAAGACATATTTTTAAAAATAAGAATAATTAGATATTATAGCCCCCCTTAGAATGTTTGTGCTATAGAAAGGAGAACAAGTCATTCTAAGGAGAGGAAAGAGAGATGTTGAGCCATGATATCTATAGTGAGATGTATCTATGGGATGTTATCATACAAGGGATAACACATAGAATCCACCACATTGGGAAAAAGAAGAGATAAAGAAATTGAGAGCATAAGGGGATCCAAGTATTCAGGGTTAGAAATAATCATATATATATATATATATATATATATATATATATGTATAGTGTAAATTATATGAACTGTCATCACCCCTTGAATAGATTGGAATGAGAAGAAGAGCACATGAAGACAAGTAAAAATATGGGTCAACATGGAAGAGGCCTAAATTCCCCAACACTTTCTATTGTCCCCAAAGTGAAAAATAAATGTTATGACAAATAAAAGAATGGTGAAACATATAGAAGTTTACAATATATTTTCTCTCCTATATCCAAGTACCTACAAGGGGGGTCCTCTAGGAGAGAAAAAACATAAACATACAAGTACATGGGAAATACAAAAAAACATGCAAATCTACTCTAAAGATAAGAAGAGGTACTGCTCTAGTCAAGCACCTCTAGCAAGTCATCCTACTCCCAATCTAGATCATCATAAGGGGAAGGAGGATGAGCTCATAGAGGAAGGATAGTGAGAGTAGTGTCGACCAACTCACCTATAATAAGATCCAAGGATGAGGCCACCTAAATGTCTCCATCAACAAGCTCTTATGAGGTTAACATCATCGATCTAGTCAAGATAGATGACAAATTCAATCTTCTCCAATGAGTCGAACATGCATATCTGGAATGAAGTGCAATGATGAAACAAGAGGAGGATGAGAAACCAGGGAGTCATTTCTAACCTCCATAAGAGGGGAAATGATAAACTCTAGGGAAGAAGGTGACTAATCTAACACAAGAACAGTACAAGCCCATCTAGAACTGGGTGAAAAAGATGAAGAATACTTTTTACGACCATTGTTTGGAACAAGCTTGTGTTTTAATTGAAACATATAAAAATAAGCACGATCAAAATGAATTGATGAAAAATGGACCTATTTCTCTAATTTCATTCAAGGAAATGAGATCCAAACCATTAAGTGACTAACAAGCTCAAGGTGAGTCAAATCAAGGTATGAATCAACAAATTTCCTATCTATGCAAGGACAAGGGTATGAACTAAATTGCACTTTGGAGAGAAATACTAATACCATCAAATAAACTCCAAATTACAAGCTATAAAGTGTATTTAGAAGCTTAAACATAATACTGATGGAACCTATAGACTTTAGGGAGAGTTTGGAAGGGATAAATGTTGTGTACCTTTTGTAGAAAGTTCTTTTTCATGACTCACTAAGGACTCATTCGCCCTATGGAGAAGGGGTCTTGGCTAGGCCTTTGGAAAATCTATTTTTGTGTTCTATTCCTCTGTGTTTGTACTCTTGGATTCCCAATTTTCATTTTCAGATAGCCGAAAATAAATTCTATAGAAGAGTTTTTGTGAAATTGTGAGAATGGTGAGAACTTTGACAACTTTGACAACTTTGCAACCTTTTTTCTTCAAAGGATCTTCAACCTAAAATCTGAAAACACACATCAAAGAGAGAAAAACATTGTTTGTTAGGTGAATGGGGGGTTCCCTTGGTCAAACCCAGTTTTGATAATTAAACCTTGTAATGAATACAAGCATAAAAGGAATGATGAATGAACAATCCTGTGTCACTACTCACCAAACCCTCAATGAACCTTGATAATGGAGGTCTACAACTTGCATCAAATGGCTTCAATAGATGTGGATATTGACTTTGAATCTTTGCTTGAAATTATAGTTTGAATGCTTGATTGAATCATGAAACCTACATTAACATATTAGCTCCAAAAACATGCATGACTCCACATAACTTTGACATAATGCTTGGACCTTGATTTTAGCAAAAAATGATGAAGAAATTTATCCTTGAATGCTCTTGAAATCACTCTTGATCATAGAATTTTCTCTAGGATTTGAACACTTAAAAAATATTAGATGAAACATAGTGAAATAACCTCTTATTTATACATATCTTAACATTAATTCCTGAAATTCAAATATCACTAGCCGACATTGAATTGTGGATTTGAAATCATTAAAATACTGCCAAAAACATATTTCAAAGTGGGGTCCTAGGTATAAGTGAGGACCCATTCACCCTAGGGCGAATGGGCCCTAGGCCACTTAACAAGGACACACATTAGACAAGGTGAAATATAATGTAAAAATAGGCTCCTAGGACAAAGTGAGGACCCATTTTCCCATTGGAAAATGGGTCATGTTGTGTGGTCTCATAGTACACCCCAAGACTATAAGACTTGGGGACCCAAGTGAATATTTAACTCTTATGGTAGGAGCTAGCAAGTTGAAAAGATCACTGGAGGTAAAAAACAAAGAGAAATATTTAATACAAGAGTACTTTGTAATGTAGTGTTTTGGGTACTGGATACTGGGAACTAGGAATGTTTGAAAAGGAAAAAAAGAGTAGCGCAATTGTGAGCAGAATGTTTTGGTCTAGTAAGTTGAGGTTCAGTAAAATGGATGTTCTGATAAAATCGAAGTCCAAGAAAAATTCATGGCTAAAGCTGAATATCGGGTACCAGGTACCAAGTAGCGATGTAAAGTGAAGTTTTAAAACCTTGTGGTTATCTAATGAGTCTAATAGTCCGATAGTCTGGTATATACAAGATAATCATGCAATAATTTTTGATATCCTTGAAAGTGTGTTATTTATGAGAAATTTATGTGATAACATTCGAATAATGGTTTTATTTACATGAGATGTTTATAAATGTTTTTTTTTTAAAGGGATTTAATGAGTGGAATTTGTGATTGTGAGAGATGCAGAGTTTAGGTTGGATGGCTAGAAAATTCAAATTTGAAGATAGATCCGATGGTGTTACTAGGTTCAACAATACACTTTGAAAGCTCATGCTAGGATATAGTTCATTGCGAAGATACACCAGATAATGAGAAACCAGAACTCTAGAGTTTAGGCATGTAGCAAAAGAGTGTATCCATTCCAGGGATCAATCATTCTTAGAATGTTCAAATTGAGGTGGAACCTGAATGTAGGAATGGAAATTCCACTTGATCATTTTGAATTCTGAGTCTGGATACATCAATGAATGACTTGAAACAAGTAGCATTTGAGCCCAGGTCCTCAAATTTGTGATCTTTTGATCAATTTGAGTGAAGTCGTGTGAGAATGTCAAAGTCCGGGTTTTCCTTCGTTGGGGGATTTCCCCGGTTTTCCTTGTCCTTTGCGTTTTCCCAAAATTCAGAGTTTTACCTGCTTTGCGGATTTCCGCTCCCTCCGAATTTTCCCAAAATTCTCGTTGTCTCTTCATTTTTCAGAATTTGTAGACTATTGATTGTTTTCGCAAAATTTCATCCTAGGGCGAATTTCTCTAAAACTTTGTTGAAAATGAAGAATTGTGAGATAGCATGAATTATTGGATGTTGATTGTGCATCATGTGATTAATCTGAGTAATATTAAGATCTTTCATGTTGTTTCTTATCTAATTATGATTTATTGAATGATTATTGGGTGCTTGTTATGCTTATTTCTCCAGAATCCGCCTGGCTTGGATTTCCCCGAAATTCCTTTCTGGCCTGAATTCTGCGAAGGGGTGAAAATCTCGAATTGTGGAGAAATTACACTAATGATATTTCGGGGTTGATTTCGATCTTTGTTTGAATTTATTAGAATGATGAATACATTATTGGTGATGGGCTAATTCTGATCCTCATGTTATAATGGATATTATTAATGGTGGTTTTTGCTGAGTGTAGACTGAATTTAACAAGGTCATCAAGGAAGCTCTAGAGGAGATTAATTCAATTGAAGGAGGGTTTAAAGCATTTATTACTTCACCTATGGCCGACCTAGAGAGTATTTTCCTTAAGATTCCAGATAGATTGGATTAAGATAGGGGCGAAGGGGCTAGTTAATGATTGATGGCATTGGGAGTTGTGCTTCTTATTTATCCAGAGCGTGTTTTTACCTTGCTTTTCCATCCTTCACATGCATTGGATCGAGTTACATTGGGAATCCCAAGCTGACCTGGATGAGTTCATGCATTTAATGCATATTATCCTATTTTGAATTCTCCTTGGGCCGACTTGTTTTGTGGCCATTTATTATTGTAAAATCTAAATTGGGCTGACATGCTCTGGTGGTTTTCTATAAATATGGCATTTCGCCTCATTTGTAAGGGTTAGACTGTAGTAGTAGTAGAAGTCACTGGAGATAGTTCTTGGATGAAAAGCAATTAGGGTAGTAAAGTAGGAATTTGGGTTAGAAGTTAGTCAATTTTGGAGCAAATGTTGTAACATAGAACATTGGAATTGTTGTTATCATTCGGTGATTCAATACAATTGAAGGCATTGTGATTTTCTGGTGATATCTTTTGTGTTGACTTATCTTGCATGGTTCTTGTGATTCTATCTTTTGAAATTACTCAAGGTTATTAGATGTTTGTTAGATTTAGATTTAGATATAATTTAATGGTGTTTATGGTTTAAATGCTTGAAGTGTTTGCAACGATCCTTGGTCCATACTTTTTGCAGCTAGCTGATTGTTAGTTTCTTTTCAAAGTTAGCCCAGACCATATATTCATTGTGTTTAGTTCAATTGTGAAGTTTATCCATTTCAATTGCAATTGGGTTGTATTGGATGAATGTTTATGATCTAAAAAACTTTAATACCTTAGAAGATTGCACTGTTTCTATAAGATTGCATATTTATCTGGGTCAAGCAGGAATTAGTTTATGAGGGATTGGTCCATTTCAAGTATTTCATCATTTGCATTGTTAATCTTAGGAGTAGTTTTAATCTTAGATATCTTTCTGAAACCCTTATCTTTCATTATTTCTTTTATTATCTAGGTTAGATTCAGGATTGAAGTATCACCATATTGCCAGATTTGATAGATTCAAGATTCAGTCTTTGCTTGTAGTAATGTCCCTTTGTGATTACCAGCATTTTCACATTTATCACTAAGTTGTTTATGCACTGTCAAGACCTGACATTAGAGACCTTGGGGTTATCTCTTGAGGCTTGCTGATAGAGATTTACCTTTCAAGAGAGAGGATATTATATTCTATCTGAGTTGTTGTGTAGAAAACACCATCAACAAAACACTTGTCACTAGGACTAATATATGAGGGTTTAGGATTCATTTTTCATAAATGCTTGTAATGTTCTATTTTGTTGTTGACTCCCTATTTCCCATTGTCAACATCTTAAAACTTCTTGTGTCTATCATTATTGTCTCGTAACCAGTTCCCCAATCCTAAGTCCAAGAATCTTAATTTTTATAAGGTTAAGTTAAAGGCCTGTTTGGCCTTTACATCCTTTGCATTATAATGGCTTAGGTGTTTTTGAGTCCTTTATATCGTATCATCCTAGAGGGTCCCCTCCATTAAAATAACTTATGAGGACATGCCTAAATATTTTCACTTAAGTTTTGTTGGCCTTTATTTTTATCCATCATCGTTGATTACTTTTGAAGTGTATGTTCCAAATCAGCGATGAGTGATGAAGTGATATCTCTTTGATATCTCTCATCGTGAATAGTTGTGGAACTCTTAAATTGAATGAGTGATGAGCAATGTCCTTTGTATTAATGAGGGATCACTTATCACCAATAGCTTTTGATCCTTCAATGTTGTAATAGTGATAAGCAATGCCCTCTAGCCTTATGATCTTATTGGCTATCGCGGATATGCTATGAAATGATAAATTTAGGTCAGTGATGAGCAATGGGATGGGTTTCCTTTGTATCACGTCTTGCAGATTTTTTTTAAGTGCTAAGTTCTATATTAGTGATATGCGATATGTAATGGCATTATGATGATCTCTCATAGCTAATTTCTTTCAAACCATATGAGAAGAATCAGTGACGAGCGATGTCCCAATGTTTTTTATTGTTCATCGTTGATCCATTCTAAATCCTTCAACCTTGATTGGAAATGAGCGATAGAGTTCCTTAAAATTTTATTTCTCTAATCTAAGTGCATCTTATCTATGATGCCTTTTGTGCCATTGATTTTCATGCAAGTGTACATGTCTAGATCTGATGTCTTCACTATACTCCCTATCGCTAATAGGAGCCTAGGTGTGAAGATTGGATTAGTGAGGAGCGATGGAAATGAACATGATCAAAGGATATGCCACATATCCAAGGGTTGAGATTTCATCACATGAAACACTTGATTCACTGATGGAGTTGGACAAGGATGAAGTATATCAATGATAACCAACAACTGCTACATGAAGAGGCCACTTGGCAGAATCCTGAGCACCTTGCATAAATCAAAGAGAAAGGTGATGAGATGAGCTAATAACCATTGATGTAGTTTTAAATCCAAATGATCAACAATCAAGGTTTAAACTTGAACAACTAATTGTCAGTTCACTCGCATGAACTTACTATCAAGCATTAATGGTTGCATGTCTCTCTCTTGGCCGTAAAATAAAGTAGATAGCTAGTTGATCTTGCACTTGGAATCACTGGCTAGTAGAAGGGATACCAGGAGCTAAAGAAATTGTGAGGGAAGCTTCAGAAATTACCAGTAAAAAATGTGGCATAGTGTTCACCCGGGTAAGCAAAATTAATATCTCCTAGCTAAAGTATTGAGGTGAATACCTTAGAGAGCTGATAAGAAATTGGGGAATTATCTATTCATTTACTATTGATAGCTTCAATTGGGTGATTAAGCACTGGATATATTTTGAGGAAAGTGTTATGTTCAATAGTAGTGCTTTGTGCTCTCATAATTGTGAAGGGTTTCTTTTGACTATAAGAAATTATAAACCCTAGTTATATTATATTGCAAACATGAGTGATCCGGATCCTAGTGAATCAAGTATTATACCAGAGAGGAAACCAAAATAGAAGAGGGTTAAATGACTTAAAACTCAGGATGTTTTAGCTAAGGTTAAGTCTAAGCCACTGGCAGTGTCCAACCCTTCACCAAGTACTCTTGCAATGTCCACTAGGTCCAGAAGTGCAAAGAAAGAAACATATTTTTTTTGCAAGAGGCCTCTAGGGACATAAAGGAATGAGGGTCATGAAATGGTGAATGAACCAAAGGTCAAGTTTTCATGACCACTAGGTTGATTGATAGTGCTGGTGAAATTGGTGAAAAACCCCAACCTCCGAGCGGATGGAAATTATTCCAATATGCTTTCAATCGGCGACATTCTAGCAAGCCCACATGTTATCTATGGGGGCTAAACCTTGGAAAGTTGGTGGTCTCGAATGTGTTTGTAGAAGGGGAATTACTGATGGAACTAGCTAGGCACTATAACCCTATGGACAGGACAATCAAAAGTGAAAATGGTGATATAATTTTGGAGGTAACAAAGGATAAGATGATAGATGTATTTGGGTTAAATCCCAATTATACTGTAAATTTTAGGTGTGTTGAGTTGTATGTTGAGTATGAGAAGAGAAAATATGCATACAAAGAAAGATTGCTTGTGCGACATAGAAGGAGCAAGGAGAAACTCACTACTAAGGATGTTGAGCCTTTCGAGTATGAAGAGTTTGAAGGTTACTTCAAGAACACTTAATATTGCTTAAACCAAGTATTGGCTTGGGAATTTGAGGTTAGGATAGCCCCTGATTTGTTGGTGATGGTGGCGGATATACAAGGTCATAATTAAAATACTGGTTTTGATTATGCCAAATTCATTGTTGAATGGATGCATGAGGATTTCATCATTATGAAAAAGGAGGTGGTTCCCTTATATTTATGCCATTACTCTTTGTTAATGCATATGCTCTTATGGGAGGGTGATTATGAATGGAAAATAAAATTGGATTTGAAGCTTAGGGACAATGAAAATAATGTTCTACTAGTACAGATGTGGACATACATCTAGGCTTAGGAGTGCTCCAATTCCAATTATATCTTGTTTGCTAATACTATTAGATATGGTATCTTAGAAACATTGGGTGTGGCACCTATATTCAGGCTTTCTCTAGAGATTAGAAGTATCATGCACCCAAAAGATATACCAGGATCAACAACCACGCATAATTGGGCAGAATGATTTTTACATTTTGAATATACTTTGATCAAAGCTTATGGAGCTAAAGTGGCACCTCATTGTCTACCCCTATATGTCTTAGACAAATTAGATTTTATGGAGCTCATGTGGAAAATTGATGTCATGGATTATGATATTTTTAGAAAGCCCAGGAAAGGTACTATGGTAAATCCCCAATGTGCTTTTTCTTACTTTATAGTCACTGCTCTTGAGGGGTATGAGAAGTTTGGCATCATGGTAAGTAATCTCAGAATGTCTATTGATGAGATCATAGTTTTTAATCCAGAGGGGTTTGTGGCAGGAAGAAGAAGACAAAAAATCTTAGGCATCATATGTCATGAATTCTTATATAAAGATGATGTACTAAGAAATTTGATAAGTGATGACGCTGTCATGAAAAAAAAGAAGGAATGGATAGCTATAATGAACATTGAGGAAAGTATCATGAAAAGGAATGCCTTTTACATAAGTCCATGTAGTGTAATTGCAAACCCATTGGAAGAGCCTTCACTATGCTAAGGGATTATCAGTCTGGTGAGTTTAAGGTAAAGGTAAAGGAGGCTACTGATAAAGAATAGAATCCCCTAGAACAATAATGGTGACATGTTATGGATATACCAGAACAACCTGTAAATATTCAAGAAGTTAGGGAGGAATAAATGGTAGAACATGTGCTAGGAAATGAGGAGGTGGAGTAGAAATTTCCTTCTCCCCATATTGAAGAGACTCATAGTTCAGATGTTCCCCTTGATAGAATTGTCAAATGACAATATGACAAAGAAAATGATGATGATCCCAGGATTAGGGAGTGTGATGAATTTCTAGGTGATGATAAATTTGTGCAGACCAAGGAATTTCAGGAGTTTATGATTCAACAGTGGAGTAAGGAGATAAAGGAGAGACTTGAATCAGCCTGAACTAATGTTGAACCTTCTCATCAGGAGGAAGTTGAGAAAGTAGAGGAGGTGAAAATTAGATTTGAAATTGCAGCTATTACTCCCACTAAGGCTAGAAAAATTGTCAAGGATAGTGGAATCATGTTTTTTCTAGGATGTACTATCACTGTTGCCATAGCATATGATGCAGTGAGGAGGGACCCTCAAGCTTTAATATCTAAAGATTAATTTGAGGATAAAGTGTTTGGTTCTAGATATAGTCCAAAGTTGCATACTCTTGCAATTTGGTCTATGGAACCTAATACTAGTAAACATGATGTTGCTAGACCTATTGAAGAAGTTATTGGTTCTGTAGTGGTCAAAAGAGCTACTAACATAACTCCTATCCAGGAAGTTGAGTTAACTTCCCATGCTGCAATGCTTAGTGTGGATACTGCACATATTTCTAAAAAAAAATGACTCTTTGGTTAAGGAGTATAATAAGGCCCTAGATGAGATAAATAAGATGAGATCCATTGTTTAGGCTACTCAGAAGATAATAACTCAACCATCCTCTTCTTCATTTGATTTGTCTACACAAGATAGGGAGACCTTGGCCTTAAGAATTGATGATCTGAAAGGTAAGTTGACTACTGAGAAGGAAAATGTCAAGCATGCCAAACTTGAAACAGTCAAGGTGGCAAATGAAATTTTTGAGGATGTATTGAAGCATAGGGTGGCCAAGTTGGTCCACAAGGCTGATGATGTTTGGGCCACTTATAAGAATATTCATGAGGAAAATACAAAGTATCTACAAGTACAAGAGACCTTCATAAATGAGTGGAATAATTGGATTACTAGGGTAAATGCTCTGAAAGAAATGATGCCCAAAATGAATGAGGGCCCTGAGGCACCTACCAATATTCCTAACATTTTGCAAATCATTGACTCAATAAATGAGATAGCTACTTTCCATGGAAAGTTAGGTATAAAACTCCAGAGTAAGTTGAAGATATTCAAAGAGATGAAGGAATGTGGTATGCCACTAATATTGAGTCCAAAAGGTGAATTACATCCATTTGACACCTGGAAGAGAGTTGGGAGGGATGCTTGCAGTAGCTATGATGGCCTTAATTGTCACCGACTACATCTTGCTCAATTCAAATATTGACACAATGGTGGAAATTGAAACAAAGATGGACATATTTGTTAAAGAAGCTAGGATTTTAATTGATGCAAGATATTCTCAATACATTACTAAGGTGCAGGATTTTTTGAATGTAAAATGGCCCAATGAGGAAGAATATAATACTTGGTTGGAGAAATACACAAAATGAATCTGTGTAGGGATTAGTGAATACGATGAGTAATGGATGAGAGAAGAATAATACATAGCCTGAATGCAGTGCAAGTTAGGATTTTGATAAAACATGGTAAAATATTATTCTCTCCTCAATTTGAAATGGATAACATGTGGTGCTAATGTGGATAAGTGAATTTTGACTTTTCTCTGCTTTCCTTGTCTTGCTTCGTAAGTTTTTTTGTTTTGGCTTTCCCATGGTTAGCATTTTTGAGCGCATGGAGAATATATTGAAACTGTTGTAACAAACTAATGATGTCTTTGGAGGTGGAACCTACTTTCTACAATGAGTTGAGGTCAATTTGGCATCATGTTTATTTGTTTCACCTGAAGACTCGAGTGTAACTTAAAATAGAATATTGTTGCAGCACTACAATGAAAACTTGACATGTGTGCTTTTTGGCTTGAAGCTTGTTTTTCTCCTTCATCTCTATAAGAAGGAATTTAGGGCCAAAAGCAATAGTTAGTTGAAAATTTTTAGTTAACACTGTGAAATTTCAGGACAATATGAAGCAAGTTTTAGAGTTTTTTTTGTTTTGAGTTTCTTTTGGAGTTCATATTTATGCATATAAGTTTGATAGCAATTGTAGACACATAAAATATACTGATTGATCCTATGCACCTAATCCTGATCACTAACACCAGTTCATCCTAAATCATCTCCTTTTCTAGTCATTTAATTAAGTAATCTTTATTTAATTAAATTCATCACATTTCATCTCTTAATTAAATAAATCTATTTTATCTGATTAAGTCATGATCTCCTATTAATTAAATAAATCATTACGCCTATAGTACCTCTTTTAATTAAATAATTTATTTAATTTAATTAATCTCTAAAGTCATCCCATTTAAATTAAATAAATTTATCTTTATTTGATTTAAAACTAACACCATTCTCTTTAATTAAATAAATCAAACTTTATTTAATTAAGTCTAATATTCATTATTCTTCTCATTTTGATTTATTTAAATCCTAAAATCTAAGTCAAAGTGTCACATCAACTAATCTTCATTTAAATTAATCAAATCCCGATTAATCCTAATCTTAATCCATCAAATCCTCTAGCTTTTGAAACTTCCTCATGAAAATCAAATTAATTAATTTATAAATCTTCTTTTTTCATTCAAAAAGGAATCAAAGGATGGATTATTCTTCAAATTCAAAAAGTCCCTCCAAAAGGACTTGTCCTCTCTAACAAGGCATTAAAATTTTCTTACATGTCCTTTGCCTTGAGCCAAGTGGCATTTAACTCTTCTAACATCCCCCCTAAACATGCCACTTCTTCAAATTCAAATTTCAAATGCATGAGCATTGACCAAAATGTGCTCCACCTTTGTCCACTCACATGTTGACAAGTGGCTTCATGCTATTGGTTGGTCTTTTGTCCCACATTCATCCATTTTGCCTCATCCTCCATCTTTCACATCTATAAATAAGAGGTTTTCATTTAGATTTTGGATCCACAACTTCATGAAAAGACATTATATTAAGATTTTGAATTTGCTCATCCATTATTCATCCATTTTCATATTTTCATAGCTAGGTTATGCAGGAATTTCACCAAGGAAGCATCAAATCTTCATCAAATCATCATTCAAGTTTATAAGGGATTGGGAAGGGGCCATTTTCCACATCAAAATGACACCAATTCCCCCATGGGATTGAGATTTTTTTTGCATTAGATAGGATTTAATAACTTTCTTATTGTGTTCTTCACTTATTTCTTGTTTATTTGCATTTCAAATGAATTCCATTGGGAATGTTGCTTTAGCTTGCATAATGGAATAATTGTGTAATTTTTTTCTTGATTTTTGTGTAGGTATAGAATCACCATTCACATTTTGGTGCTAGAAGGAGGGAAAAATCTTTCAAAATGAATACATTTTTTGGTCAAATTTTGCTATTTTTTATGTTTTTTTTCTTTCCAGGTCAAACAGCGCCGCCAGGTCCAATTGCGAGAGATTTGCGGTCTCTATTTTTCCAAACAGTTATGCTAGTTTCATCAGAGCGCCACTCAAATCCTCAAACAACATTGCTTTCATTCCAACGCCGTTGTTTGGACCCAAATAGTGTCGTTGCAAAGGGCGTCATCTTTGCTTTCTTGCTTTTTCACTCAATCTTAAAATGGTCATATCTTGGTCATATTTTGGTTCTTTTTATAGCTTTTATTTTTGAAATGGGGTAGAATTTCATAATATATCCAATGGTTTAGGTGTTTATCAAATTTGATAGAGTTAAAATTTTCAAATTTTCACCTAATTTCAAATCACAATGAAACTTGATCTAAATTTTAGGGTTTTTATGCTTAAACATTTATCTAACCCTCATATCTTCTTGTTTCTTGATTTCATCTAATGTTTGGAGCTTTTATTGTAGGTTTTAAAGGATCATGGAACATGGAAATGAAAGAAAAGCATTATCACATGATTGTAACAAGTGTTTTTAAACACTTTGAGAGTAACTATAATCCCATTCTTAAGGCTTTGTTATCTTCAAGTTTTAGGATTCAATAATTTTCATTTGGGCTTAAAAAGAATAATCAAAGGGGTTAAAAAGAATCTTAGGAACTTACTACATTTTGTTTTGGACTTAACAATTGAACAAACAAATCTCACACTTCAAAGTTGGTGCCTAAAAAGAACTCATTTTCTGTGTTGAAGTTAAAATGAACATGTGTTTTTGTGTCTTGTAATTTTTTTTTGCAAAGTAATATTATTTAAAAAGGCGTATGCAATTCTCTCGCACTTTACGATGATATTGAGAATCAAAAGTATTTTTGGTGACATTAAGTTGCATAAAATATTACCTCCACACTTTAATTTGAATTCTTAAAATTGAACAAAGCTTGTAGTGTGAGTGGAGTATATCACATGTGTTCTCTCTTTCTTCATGTAAACAAAGATTGATCAAACTAAGGATGTGCTTGCTCACTTTTTTTACCCTTAGAGGACCTGCTTGGTGGGAAAAAGTAATCACCCTAGGGAATGACCCAACTAGGAACATGCTAAAGCCAAACGACTTCCACCCTGTATATAAGTGTGGGTACTTGAGGAAAGTTCAAATATCATGAGGATTGTTCTGAAAAGAATGGAAATAATGGTATCTTTCTATATGGATGATCCCCCACAAATGGAATGCCTATACTAGAACCTTTTGTTTAAAATCCCAAATCCTTATCTATTTGTTGGTGCAAGAACGGTTGTTTTGAAGCCTCCCCAATTTTTTGCAGTTCTTGGTAGAGATGAGAAGCATGCCATGGGAGTTTCATGGGTACTAAAGCTTGGATGACTCATAGAAGTGAGTTTCATGGAGGGGAGCTAGTTTGGTCAAGCTTTTAATCATCCGCCAAGAATAAGCATGCCTAGATTTATCGAAGTGGGGATTCAACAAATATTGCCTCTTATCCATAGGGTTGTACATTTTCTTGCAATCAAAACATTTTGCTTGTATCTTAAACATTGGAAAACAAACATTCAAACATGATCATCAAATTTCAAACCCTTTAGAGGAAGCAAATACCTTTGACAAAATTCAAGTGTTATTTCTTGCCCTAGGGATTCTATCCTTAGAGGCTACTACACATTTGAATTTACATCTCAATTTTCTCTTACTAAAGTCAACATTAGGGAACTATTGGCTTAATTTCCTTGATTTCCAAAAAGCTAAGCAAGAAAGTGTTTGTGGTAAAAGCAAGTCATTAATCAAGATGAAATCAATTGAACCCCACACATGTGCTTGTCTATATTTTGGTCATATGTTTTTCCATGCAAACATTGATATTTTGGTTTGAAGTACTCTTAGGGAAAAGAATTTTCTTCACTATCTTGGTCTTGTAAAAAAGTCCCTCTTAGGTTCATTTAGGATCAAAACAACCAATCATTTCATCCATCTCAAACATCAATGAAATCCCATCTCACAAACAACTTTTGAACCATTGGAAAAATAATTCATGCTTGACTTTTGGAAAATCCTTCTAAATCAAAATCAAAACCATCTTGTTTGACTAAGTGTGTGTAGATGAATCCTTATTCATACACTTAGTTAAATTATCACCTTGTGGATAGGTTTATTCCAAGATAACATCCAACATATTGGGGTTTATAAGTCCATTATCCAAATAAAATCAAATCCAAACCAAAAAATCTAGAGTCCTAAAGTCTAGTATTCCTCCAAGGATCTTAAAAGTTCAACACCCATATCATTCACCCCTTTCATCCTTCATCTCATCATTGGTCCTAAATCCTTTAGAGGTCAACAAGGTCAAAACACAAGAGGAACATGGAATATAAACCTACTCCATACATCATGAGTGATCTAAGTCAACTAAACTATCAAAGCCTTACAAAACCAATGGATTATCAAAACTCGCATTTATACAATCCATACATGGGATCACTATCTCCTACAAACCTCAATGGTATAACAAATGTGAGTATGCCCAATCTAAATTTTGGAACATCTTTTCCTATGGTAGATTTAATTCAAAGTCTAAACCTACAAATCTATCAACCAAACAATCAATGCATGAGTCTTCAACAAAATAACATTATCCCACCAAATACATATATGCCAAATGTGAATACACCAAGTACAACTTTACCAAACATGAACATTTCAAATCCACACTTGGTAAACTTTGGGATAGATATGTTTGTGAATCATAAAAATGTTGTTCAAAGTACAAACAATATGTTAATGACTCCATGTATTGATCCAAGTCAAGGTAACACCATGCAAAATCAAAGTTACCTAAATCAAGGCAATGTGATTCCTAACCACAACAATGTTCAATTTCAACAATAATGCCAAATATGAACATCCCAAATCAAAACATTGTCCAAAATCAAATTTTCCATGATCCCATACAAACACCACAAGTATACATTCCAAATCTGCTTGAACAAAAACCAAATCAACTATATCAAGGGTGTCAAGATCAAAATCAAGATAAATTGCTTCACTTGCCAAAATAATTGACTCATTGCACCAAGAGACATCTCCACCCCAAAAATCAATGCACTCTTCCATTGGTTAAACCATGTCATCAAAGCATTGAGTTGTGTCCACAACCACATCATGAACAATATCTCCAATGTCAAGAGATTTGATATCAAGATCAACAACATCAACAACAGACGCAATCACCACATCTCCAAAATCAATCACCACAAGGTCAATTTAAAGTACAAATCTCACAAGGTAACAAATGAAAATACACACCACTTTGGGGACCAATTTAATCGATCATGCAATAGTTGGTACAAGAAAATCTCATCAAAATCCCCTTTTATGAAAATTATCAAGAGCCTCAAGTTAAACCACCAGGGTATAATGAGAAGAACCTTTGTGATTTTCACAAAATAAAGGGAAACACAACATCAAATTGCATTTGACTCAAAAATCTCATCCAAGACCTTATTGATCAAAAAATAATAACTATTGGGGACGATGATGAAGACTCAACCACTAGTGATAGCATTGGCAATCTCCACACCACAATTGTTGAAAACAATGATCAAGATCTATCCATCAATGAGCACCATGCAGATATTTCTACCTCATCCAATGATCAAATCAACATATATCAAGAGTCAATTTTCAATCATGATCAAAATCCACCAACAATACCCAAAAATGATCCAATTCAAGAAATGTTAACATCATTTGATCCTATGGTTGAAAACATTGACAATCTCTCGACCACAATTGTTGAAAACAATGATCAAGATCTATCCATCAATGAGCACCTTGAAGATGTTTCCACCTCATCCAACGATAAAATCAAAATACATCAAGAGTCACTTTTTATTCATAATTAGAACCCATCAAACAATGATCTATTTCAAGGAGTGTTAGAATTATTTGATCCTATTGACATAATCCACGATCCATTGACCAATGATCATGTTGAAAATGTCTCTACATCACCTCATGAGTTAGAGGACATATCTCAAGGATTTATTCCAAAGCATGATCAACATATTTCACCAAAGTCTAACAGTGGTCCTTTCCAAGACATATTGAAATAATTTGACCTCATGGTTACAGATATTGAAGAAATCCTCAACTCAACATTTGATCCAAGTCCACTCAAAGATCAAGAGGATATTGAGCCACTTCCAATGCCTAATGAACATATCCAAGAGCCATTTATAAGCAATCCATTCTTTGAAACTAACCCATGTCAAGAACTTGATCCAAAGCATGTCGAAAGCAATTTTGAAATCATTCAAGATCAAGAATTTGTATCTCCAAGATACTACAATGATCTAATGGACACTCTCCTATCTATACAAGATGTCACAAATGATGATCATATCCATATAGCACACAATCCTCCATCTACCCATGAGATGCTTACTCCCAATGGACATGTAGATGATCTTCATTTAAAACAAGAGTCTCATACTCTTGATATCATTACCAAGGAACAAGAGTCTCCTACTCTTAACATTTGTACACATGATCAAGATACATAAAAATATAGAGACATATTAGAAATGGGTCATGAAGAAGGCTTCTACAAAAGTTGTGAATCAGAAACATCCTACGAAGGCATATCAAAAATAAACCATGAGGGAGACTTCTAAGTGGATAGTGAATCATCAACACCTCTTGAAGAAGCATTAAAATATGATATTCCACAAGATAAAGCCAAATATATGAATCAGGAAGTTATCCCACTTATGGAGGATCCTATCACTTATAAACTTGGATCACTTACCTTTTTTAGGGCAAGCTATTTTATCAATGAAGAAGCTACCACCTTTGAAGATCCACAATAGAGAAAAGAAGGATTAGCACCTTGTTTCCAAGGTAAATCATATCCTATTGCAAACAAAATGTTTCAACAGAGGAATTATCAGGGTAGAGGATTAGGCCTACATGAACAAGGTATCCTAGAACTAGTGAAGATCATTGGAAATCCTAAGCATCAAGGTCTTGGTTATTCAGTACTGGGGGCAACTTTATCTAGTGCAAGCATCAACATAGGGAGCACAAAGAGTCCTTATGAGGAAACCAATGCGAATACTATAACCAGCCATGTCATGAATCTTCATCCTCCCATCACCCCATCCACGAAGTGGGACCAACATAAAAAGAAAGATTTGAATCAAAGTACAAAGAAAATTATCAATGAAAAAGAAGTTGGGAAGCATAATGGACAAATCAAATACACATGGCTACCAAAGAATGAAAATAAATATTATCCCTATCAAACTCCATTAGTCAAAGAAACTATGGGAAGAATAAAAAAGGGAAAAGTATCCATCAAAGATGTCCACAAAGGAAAAAGTAGGCTTCTCAAGCAATATACAAAGTATATCAAGCAGTTGGTCCTAATTCTATGCACACCTTCGTATCTACCCATCATTGCTCATCTTCCCAAGTTTGGAGAGTCAAAGGTTCCAAATTGTAAACCAATCCATCTTTTATTTCTAAACACACTCCATCCACGCCTCCACACATGATATCCAATTCTTAAATTGAATGTGTATTGGCATCCACCCTTTATCATAAGGATTTAGAAGGCATTCTATTGTGATGTGTGCATAAAGACAAAGTTAACTCCGGTATCAACAAGGCAAATCAAGAATCTCAAAAGTTGTATTCAAGTCCACATATCTTAGAAAAATAACTTCTTTAGGTAGGATATCGATTGAACATTATGATAGAAGCATCTACATCAACACCACCAGGTGATTCAACACGAGCTTAAAAATCTTCACAAAAAAATATCAAAAATATCAAAAAATATGAAAATCCAAAAAAATAAAAAAATAAAAATAAAGGATTGAAAATAGTAAAGAAAAAAATCATCCTCCAATGAAAACCACTACGGTGGCGCTTTGGACAGGTACCATGATGAAAACCTAGCAAATAGGCATCATGTGTAGAATCAAGCATCTATGTGCTCTAGTTCAGGTGAAAGTATCTTATCTCATCCATAATAAATATAGCATTCCATCCATCTCATCCATAATAAATCCATCCATCCATGAACCATTTATCCCATCCATTTTCATCCATCTACATCCATAGTCCAAGTTATCTTGATTTAGACAAATTTTTGTGCACACTTTATGCTTGCTTATGGTAGACATCTTGACATGGGTCATTTTCATTGATCCTATCCTACCCAGCATTATCTGAGCCATGAAGCATTATCCAATAGAGCATTCCTTTGTTCAAACACCTTATCTTTGAAAGATAATCCATATCCATCCATCCATATACCAATCCAAGCATCCATCCATGGCATTCCATACATTGCTAGACACTGGGGGCATATATTTACATCCTGCTTTGGGAATAAATCTTGATCTATATCCTCCAACTTATGTGGTGATTTGAACATTGGAAAACATAAAATAAAATTGGTCAAACATTTTTGAGCCAAAATCCAAATCACTAGCCCATGGAATATTTTGATGAGCAGATGTTCCTTATCAAGCCACATCTTTCATTGAACATCAATCCAAACAATCAATATCAGTCACATCTAATTGGTACTTCAATGCCATATCACATCATCCATAACCAACTTTTGTTCCAAATCAAGCTTCAAAATCCTGATCAATCAAATCCAATCAATCCATCATCATCTCGGGATATCCTTCCCAATCCTCATGTTGCTTAAACACTATCCTTGCATTGTTGTGTATCCTCAATAATGTTATCATCATCAATCCATCAATCTGATCAATCAGCCTTAGCTTCATTTTCAACAAAATCCCAAAACAGAGCACTGGTATCATCACACATGTCCATATCCAAAACGTCAAAATCATGTGAAAATCCAAAAAACATACAAAACATATCAAAATCCAAAACAAGTCAAAAAATAAGAAACATCAAAAACATGGTCGTCCAAACTATGTCATCTCTGAGCTTAAACATAGGAAAGGCTAATCTTTGATTAGCCCTCAAGACAAAAAATCCAAAAACATTCTTAAAATCTCAGAAAACCCCAAAACATTGAAAATTTTGAAAATCAAAACATATGCAAAATCTCAAAAATACCAAAAACAGCCTCAAAACATTCAAAACATCAAAAACATCCAAATATTTGAAAAAATCCATATGTCCCCATCTCACTTTCACCCAAAATAAACATTCACTCACAATAAATCAATCGTCATCCTCAACCTTTGGTAAAATGGTCGGAAGCAAGTCTAGCAGTTCAAAAGTGAAAACTCAAAACATTAAAGTCTCAAGTCTAGGTCAGTAAGCAAATAAGTTAGTCAACTCTTTGTATTAATAGCCTATCATCCAATTAGTCCCAAATCAATCATTTGATAACATCATGTCCTAAGATGCATCCTTCTTACAATGGACATCAACATTAGGCATCACCATAGTTTAGTCTTGGCTAGCGGTATGAAGAACATTAGCTTGTTTGTTTACTTGATCTTTGTCTTTTTGACTTATCTTATTGCGCTTATTCTGACGACCTCTCGATGATGTTCAAACAAAGGGATTTAGAGAGAAAGGAATGGGGCAATGATCATTATCTTTTGTTAGTTGTACATGTTGGACATTCTTGTAATATAACCTTGGCGAATACTTTCTTTATTAGGTATGCATGGAAGGTGTTTTAGACAGCTTGTTGACTATTACATTGTTTGGTTTTTCCTTTCTGTGTTCTAGTCCGAGATGTTTGAAATCTCTGAAGTACATCCTAGTAAGGTTTTTGTATGTCAGGTGTGAACATGAGTACTCCTATCTAATTTTTCAGTCAAATTCCATCACACTAGGTGCAATGCCATCCTAGTTTTTTATACTTTGATGCATCGTATCTATGTGTGTTATCAAACATAAGGTAAGTAGCCCTTTTAAAATCCCAATTCCTGATAAGCAAATCATCATCACCATCACTCATCATCATATATAATAAATTCTTAATGACTCATGGACTTGTTGGATCCTCTTGTCATCCATATTTTTCTTCTTATTCTTTTATCTTTACTAACATTTCTATCCAGGTATCAAGTGTGTGTTATAGAAGTCTTGTAGCTTTTATTCCTTTGTTGGCCAATCCCTTTAGAAATACTGATAATTGGAAATGGAAAAGTCCATAGGTATTTCTAGAGATCAATTTGGTTCTTAAAAAATAACCAACAGTTCCTACATTTTGTTTGAGTGTGTTTGTTTGGTTCCAAGAAGGAACCCTAAAAGACAAAGGATTAAAGCCCGAAGAGCTTCAATATGTGATCAAAGTTAACCTTTGTTGAATTCAATTGCAATTATCTTACCAGTCACTACATTCCACGTGCTTTGATGTGATTCGTCCCTTGGATTTCCTCTCATGTATTTATCTTATCCTATTTGTGCCTTACTTCTATAAAAGGCCATTGGATCTTTCTTTTTAAGTTAAGTTTAGAATTTGTGGATTTCGAAAGAGCTAAAACTTCTCTAAGTTTTATTCTTTTTTCCTATTTTATGAATCATTTTGGCCTAAAAACTTGTATGCATGTAGATATTAATCAATATTGAAGCCAATTTGATAGTTTCCTATCTCATGAATCTTTGTAGTTGGTTTTGTTAGTTCAATCAAACAAGACTGTGTGTTGCGCCATTTGAGGGTGCATGCAAAACCTACTCGGTGTCCAAACTAAAACCCCTCTCTTTAAAAACTCACATCATTTTATATGTAGCTATGAATAATTCTGGTGAAGTATAAAGTGGTTTGCTTCAATTTGGTTAATTCTTTGGGGCATGCATGGAGAAAACCAGGAGAAATTTTAATTTTTAGTATTTTTTATGTTTTCTTTTAGAATAGATGAATGAATGGAAATTTATTAAGAATCTTTCATTTCATATGAAATTTTTGAATGCTTAAAGCTAAATCTACTTAAGTGATAGAAAATTTGTTGATATTCATGAAATATTATTTCAAATCTTTCGATTTCATGATGTTATTTTATGATTGAATTGGAAATTTTATGTAAAGTGCTTATGATTTTTAAGGAAACCAAAAACAACCATATTCCCTTTGAGATTAACAACAATATCACATCATACCCTAAAGTGAACCTAGTACTACCAAGACCTGACTACCAAAAACTTGGGATTGAACTAAGCCAACCTTTGTCCTATCATACGGATCCCCTAGGGGTTGTCTTTGGTTACGTCTTTCAAGAAGGACAAGCTCTTTGCAGGTTGTTTGTGAAGAATTTATTGGCCCTGTTGTTGTGAGTAACATTGCCATCAACATGAACTGGGGCTAGGAGGGCATATTTTGAATTTTGTATTAGTCCTAATTTCAAGGGAGAAATCTTATAAAGTGAATGTGGAGTGCAAGCTAGTGTTTTAATATGGAAATTGAGAAACTTTGGAAAAAATTTAACTAGAGGTTACATCCTTTGAGTTTATTCACCTTTGGTAGAGTCACTGAGTGCAGAATTCATGATAAAATTGATCACGGTGAACTTGATATTGATTTTTTTAACTAGGGTATGTTTTGCCATGTGTAAAGTGATTCCATTAATAGAAAAATTTCTAACTACTAGACAAAAGGAACCGTTGACGAGAAATGTGTGCAACCCTAGTGGAATTAGAAATATTAAAAAATCATTTGATACATCAAGATAGTTTGATAACTATAATTATTATAAAGAAAATCCTAATGTTTTGTAGGAAAATAAGTGAGAATGCTGACATTCAGAGAAATCGCATAAAAAATGAGGAAACAATATTGATGAGACATCATTCTCCTTATATGTGGAAAACGTAAATGAGGAAAACGAGCGGGAGATGCGTGTATTTTGCTCCAAGTTGAAAATTCACAAGTTAAAAAAGGAAATTTTCATGATTTTATGCATGATACAGAGTATCAAACTTTTACTTTTTCTCTCTCTGATAATAATATAAATTGTGATATATCTTGGTCTAACAATGTGCAAAGTGAAGACAAGACTGAAGATGCAAAGTTTTTTGGAGGAGAAAGTCAAGAAATGGACATAGCAATTCATGGAAATGAACAGAGTACAGAGACAATGTTGGAATCAAGCAACACTGAGAGGGGGGGTGAATCAGTGTTGTGCAATTTTTAGCTTTATTAATCTGATCAACAAAGTACTAATAACATTCAGCCAAAATAAATATGCATAAACATAATGTAAGCAACCACAACATCATAACACAAGGATTTTTACATGGAAACCTTGTTAGGGGAAAAACCACAATGGATGGCCAATCCACAATATAATCTGAGTATATTCAAAAGGAATGATTACAAAATGGGAATGCAATTGCATTCAAGAACACTATGTTGGAAAAACAAGGACAAACAACTGAGAGGGGGGTGAATTAGTTGTCACAAAATATTTAAACTTTTCAAATTTAACTTAATCTCAGCTATGATGAATTAACAATAAACCACAAACAATCAACACATCAGAAATACAAAGAATACCAATATTTTTTATGTGGAAACACTGTTAGGGGAAAAACCACAGTGGATGTCAGCCCACAATATTATACCATGTTAAAAGTATAAAGAAGAATAATGGTAATGCACATGCATTCAGGCACATTGCCTAGAGCTCACTGCTCAAATACAAGAGGGCTCACTACCCAAAGAAGACACAGTCTTACAACAATTTGGATTAGATCTACCAGGTATGAAATGAGAAAATAGCTTCTAAAAAAGCCTAATTACAGTTTTGGTTAAGCACATAAACACTTCACACTTCGCTCAAACTTCTTCACACTCTGCTTTGTAATCGTATGATTAGATCGTTGTTCACACATTTGCACTTTCTATGGGAATTATTCTGTCTCACACACACCTTAACTTCACACAAAAAACTACTCTTATATATTCACAACATGGATTTACATCAACAACTTCGTCAGCCAAAATATAAAACATATACATAATGTTAGCCGACCCAAATTTATAAGTAAATTTTTAATGCGAATCAAACATCAGTGGCCACAATATAATGAAGACTTAAAACAACATCCTCAAGTGCGCCAAACATTCAAATTTTAATCTCCAAGGATCCACAACATGCTACAACCACCATGTCATCCAAGAACATAAAAACCCGAACACATAAGAGAAAAATCACCGACCACGAGCACACTGATCAACGTGCACGTGCAAAAAATATAGAGCATGATCTAGGAACATCCACAAGCATCAAGAATCATCAGAGAAGCATCTAGAACAAATGAAATTACTAGAATCACATCAACATACTAAACCCTTTAGTCCACAATGATTGATCACCAACGTACTGAGCAAGACACTTCCATGACCTTCACTATTCCACTATCAACCTACAACTCTTTCTTTAACAATTTTCTCAATATGCTCGACATATACAAATTCTAATGCAACAATGCTAATAGTGTTGACATCAATGACAACCACATATCAACAACACAACCACAACATACAACAATGTCCCCCTTTGGCATTGATGGAAACACATGATGTGAAAAAAACCATCAACACAACTCTCAATCAACACTTACTCCCCCTTAGATTCTGACTCTTCTCCTCAACTTATTCTACATGCTCTTCTCCCCACAAGGCTCTTCTCACCAGATAATCACCAGTTTGTCACATGACTCTTCTTCCCCTTTCACATCAATGGCAAAGATAAGCATTATATTTCCACATACAAGCTCTGAACCACATATTTGCACATCTGACTACTCCCCTTGAGTAGTAGCCACACAAACATCAATCCAGATCAAAATATAGCAATGAAACACACAAATTGATGCAAGCAAATGCATCCTTAGTTCATATCAGGAGGGGTAATCACCCCTAGCATCCCTCTGAGATACTCAAAATTATCCTTTGGAAACGACTTGGTGAAAATGTCTGCAATTTTTTCTTTGGTAGGAACATACTCCTGTCTAGCTTCTATCTCACTCACTTTCACCCTTAGGAAGTGAAACTTGATCAATATATGCTTGGTCTTAGAGTGTAGCACCAGATTCTTTGATATTTTTATTGCACTTGAGTTGTCATAGTATATGGCAATAGGCTCATCATATACTACTCTGATATCTTTTAGCATTTGTTTCTTCCACAACACTTGAGTACAATTATTTGCAGCAGCAATATACTCTACCTTAGCAGTAGATAGGGATATGGAATTCTGCTTTTTACTTGACCAAGACACCAAATTCTTCCCTAGGAAGAAGGCACCACCACTTGTGCTTTTCCTATCATCTACATCTCCTACCCAATCCACATCAGTATATGCACTCATTGTAAGATTATCACCTTTAGAATACCAAAGCCCAAAATCAACTATTCCTTCCAGGTATCTAAAATTTCTCTTTACAACAGTCACATGAGATTCTTTTGGATCAACTTGATCTCTAGCAACCATACACACATCATTCATGACGTTTGGTCTGGTATGAGTTAAGTAGATAAATCCACCAATCATTGACCTCTATCTTGTTTTATTTTCCATAGGAGAATAATCATTCTGTGTTAACTTGCATCTAGTTACCATGGGTGTACCAACAGGCTTTGAGTCTTTCATGCCAAAATTCTTCAACAGTTCTCTCACATATTTGGACTGAGATATGAAAATCACATTGTCTAACTAAGTGACTTGCAATCTCAAAAAGAACATCTCTACAATCAAACTCATTTCAAATTCACTTTTCATTTCATCAGCAAACTTCATACATAGATCATCATCACCTCCAAAAATAATGTCATCAGCAAAGAATTCAATAATCAACTCTTTATCATGATCCAACTTAAAATACAAGTTGTTGTCAATAGGACCTTTATTGAAGCCAAGATTTAGTAAGTATTTATCCAGTCTAGTATACCAGACTCTGGGGGCTTGCTTGAGTCCATAGAGAGATTTCATTAATCAGTAAACCATGTCTTCCTTATCAGTCAGTTGAAATCCATCCGGCTGTTCAACATATACCTCTTCTTCTAACTCAACATTTAGAAAGGTTGAATTAACATCTATTTGATAAAATTTGTAGTTCTTATATGCAGCATAAGCAAGAAATAATCGTACAGCTTCAATTCTAGCAACAAGGGAAAAGGTTTCTTCTTAATCAATACCTTCCATTTGTGAATACCCTTTACATACCAATTTTTCTTTATTCTGGACCACTTCACCTTGTTCATTCATCTTAATCACATTTTTATCTTTAGGTATAGGAACAAGAATCCATGTATCATTCTTTTCAATTTGCATCAGTTCTTCCTTCATAGCTTCCATCTAGTGTTCATCATTACAAGCTTCATTGACATTGTTAGGCTCAGTCTTGGAAATAAAACGATATTCTTCTGCAATCCTTCTTCTAGTCTACACACCTTTATTCTTGTCTCCTATAATTTGATTTTTAGAATGATTTAGCTTTACATACCTCAAAATTTTAGGATTCTCTCGCACTTCTGGTTCTTCTATTATTTCTTCTGCACTTCCACTTGTCTCTCCTTCTTGACTTTCTTGATTTACTAGAACAATATGAACTTGATTCTATGTATGAGAATTCTTCCCTTTGTTTGTACTATCTTGTTGGTCATCTGAATCATATCCATAGTATCTGGATGACCTAGCAGAGTCCTCATCAACTTTGACATTTTCACTTTCAACCATTTTTCTATCTTCTATTATAACACTTGTAAGCCTTGCCTTTAGTAGAGTAACCTAGAAATATTCCTTCATTGCTCCTTGCATCAAACTTGTCTATGTCCTCATCTCTCTTAATATAACACTTGCTTCCAAAGATCTTGAAATATTTAACAGTAGGCTTATAACCAAACCATAGTTCAAAAGGAGTCTTACCAGAAATACCATTGAAATTTACCCGGTTTAGAGTGTACACAATAGTGTTCACAACTTCTCTCCAATAGATGTGAGGCACATTTCCTTCTATCATCATTTTTCTAATAGAATCCAAAATTATTATGTTCATTCTCTGTACAACTCCATTTTGTTGAGGGGTTTGGGGAGCAGATAACTATCTTCTAATTTTTTTCTCTTCATAGAAAGAATTGAATTCCCAAGAAGTGAACTCACCACCTTTATTTGACCTTAGGCATTTGATTTTCAGACCTATCTCATTCTCTTCCATAGCTTTGAAACTTTTGAACTTTTCTAATGCTTCACATTTTTCTCTTAAGAAAGCAACCCATATCATCCTAGAGTAATCATCAATAAGCAACATGTTGTGCAGTTTTGCACACACGCCCCACTGAAAGTAGGGACCCTCTTTTTGCTCTGGCTTTTGGTGTCTTTTGGCCCCTTAATTTTATTGATTTCATTGCCTTTGGAGGTCCTTAGATGTTCATCTTGCTTGCCCAAGTGATTTCCCTAGGTTTCCCTTTGAAAAAACTAAGTTTTGAGCAAAATCCAGGTTTTTAGTTCAATCCGGGATTTTTCGCTCCACCTGGATTTTCCCGATCTCCATGAAAATTCCGGATCTGAGCGAAGTCCAGGTTTTTGCCTGCATTCGGAATTTTCCACCCAACCTAGATTTTTTTGGATTTCTTCAGTTTTCTGGAATGTGACAAAATTCCAAAATTTTATGCCATCCGCGGAAATCCGGTCCACCTGGATTTTTCTGTATTTTCTGCCAGGCTTTGTGCAAATTGAAATATTAGATTAAATTGATGAATTTGATGATAAATGCTCAACACCCCATGCTTAATTTGATATATTACATGATGTTTCACGCATTCTTGGTTCGTTTTGATGATCTATTGTTGAAATTTTTGCCTTATTTAGTCCAGTCTGGGATTTTCCTGTCCGGCTGGATTTTCCCAGATTCCTGTCTAGCTGGATTTTCCCAGATTCCTGTCTGCCTAGATTTTCTCGGATTTTGGTCTGGAATCCGCCTGGCCTGGATTTTTCCAGATTTTCCCCTTGGTTTGGTTTCCCGAAATGGAAATTTTTCTGAAAATAATTATTTTTTCCAAAAGTGGAAATTTTTAAAAATGATCCTGAAAATGAAAATTTCTTGAGATAAAAAATTGAAGATAATTTTTTTTCAAAAATGGAAAAAATTCTAAAAGTGGAAAGTTTCTTTTTAAAAATGTAAGTTTTTTTCTTAAAGGCCATGATTTTATTCAAATTTAATTTGGACATGTGGGCTATTAATGATGATATCTATTTTTTAGGACTAAACAAATATTAAAAAGGGGACTTGCGTATGGATTCGTGCCAAAAGAGGGAAATCTGGAAACGTTCAATTTAAATTTTCAAAGTGGGACCTGCCTAAGAATCCGTGCCAAAATTATCTACAGCTGGAGGACTTTATGGAAGACACGCGAATCTGATCTTGCTGGAGATTGTAGGCCGACATGGATAATATTCATGCATTTAATGCAAATCTTGTCCTATTTTGAAATTCTCCTAGCCGACCTGTTTTGGGGCCAGTTATTATTGTAAAATCTAATTAGGCCAACCTGTTTTGGGGCCAGTTATTATTGTAAAATCTAATTGGGCCGACATGTTTGGGGGTTCTCTATAAATGGCATTTGTGCCTCATTTGTAAGGAGATAGATGGGTGAGAGATTAGGAGAAGATTTGATAGAGAGTGAATTTAGCAGTAGAGTAGAGGTAGAAGCTAGTCAATTTCTGAGCAAGTGATGTAACAGAACATTGGAATTGTTGCTGGAGTTTGGTGATTCAATACAATTGAAGGCATTGTGATTTCCTGGTGATCTCTTTTGTGTTGACTTATCTTGCATAGTTCTTATGATTCTATTTTTTTAAAATATTGCTCATGGTTATTAGATTTAGATTTAGATCTGATTCAATGATGTTCATGATTTAATGTTTGAAGTGTTTGTAGCAATCCCTAGTCCATACTTTTTACAGCTAGCTGATTGTTAGTTGCTTTGTAAAGTTAGCCTGGACCTTTATATTCATTTTGCTTGGTTCAATTGTGGAGATTTATTCATTTCAACTACAATTGGGTTGTCTTGGGTGAATGTTCATGATCTGAAAATCTTTAAAACCTTAGAAGATTGCACTATTTCTATAAGATTGCAGATTAATCTTGGTCAAGCAGAGATTGGTTTCGTTGGGATTGGTCCATTTCAAGTGTTTATCATTTGCATTGTTAGTCTTAGAAATAGTTTAGGTTTAGAAATTTGTCTGAACCCTTATCTCTTTTGCTGTTTATTTTAAATTTGGGTCAGTTTTAGGATTAAAAGCATCAGTATATCATTGCATATGATAAAAATTCACTTCCAACATTATTTATTTGTAAGGCCCCTTGTGATTACCAACATTTTCACATATTATCTGAGTTGTTTATGCATTGTCATGACTTGACACCCGAGAGATCTTGGGGTGATTTTCAGTAATTTATAGTTGAAGATTACCTTTCAAGAGAGATATAATATTGTATTCTATCTGAGTTGTTGTTGTGCAGAAAACACCATCAACACAACATAAAGTACCTTTCTCCTTGGAGACTTCTGATTCTGGAGGGACTGCACAGATCAATATGCACCAACTCGAGTACTCCATTAGAATGATGTTGTTTGATTTGAAAAGAAACTCTAGTATGTTTTCCCATCTAACATTCCTTGCATATTGTGTTAGTAGGCTTCACTCGCTTAGGTAGATTTCTTACTACTTGAGTGGAGCTTACCTTGATAATGTTATCAAAATTCACATGACATAGCCTCCTATGTCATAACCAAATTTCATCTACTTGAGAAATTAAACAACTTACATTAGTAGCACTCAGGTGAAAAATATTACCTCTTGTCTTTGTACCTGAAGCAATCATATTTCCAAAGCTTCCAAGTATCCTGCATCTTCCATCTTTGAACTGAAGATCATAACCCTTGTCCACCATCTTTCCAACACTCAACAAGCTATGCTTGAAGCCTTCAACATAAAGGATATCATCAATGTTATGTTTACCACCAAGACAAATAGATCCTCTGCCCTGAATCACACCAACATTGTTATCTCTGAATCTTACAACCCCACTATCATATTTCTCTAGACTTACAAATTTTCTTTTGTCACTAGTCATATGATGTGAGCATCCACTATCAATAACCCACTCATTCATTTCTTCAATTCAGGTTGCAAGATATTTCTCAACTTTAGTAGATTCAGTAGCTACCAAACCATTTTCCTTGACAGCAATGAAAACCCATCCATCTTCATTTCCATTTTCTTTATCAGATTCTTCATCATTCACACCTTCTTCAATATAATAGCATTTCTTTTGAAATCTAGGTTTGTTAGGCTTAGACCTAGGAAATATTATAGGACACCTTGAGGCAAAATGACCTATTTTACTACAAGAGAAACATTTAATAGGAAACTTTCCTTTATACTTACCTTGTCCTCTACCTTTCTTTACAATTAGTGCTTCCAACTCTTCTACCTCTCTCTCTTCATCTTCAAGTTGTTTCATTTCTTCCTCATACTAAAATGTCTTTTTAGAACTCTCTCCTAGACCATATCTTTTCTTTTTTCTTCTAGATACAAAGGCCTTAAATGTAGATTCAGTCTTGGGGGCAGAATCACCAAATTCACTCAACTCAAAAGCAACAAGTTTACCAATCAACATATCTCTTGTCACAGTTGTTACTTTTATGAGCTCTTCAATAGCATTAGCATTTGATTTGTAAGAGGAAGGCAATGATATGAGCACTTCAGCTACAATTTCTTGTTCATCCAAGGTACCACCGACACATCTAATATCCATCACAAGTTCATTTACTCTTTGCATAAAAGAAGAAATATTTTCATCTTCACCCATCTTCAAAGTTTCATACTTGCCTTTCAAACTCTATAGCTTAGTGACCTTCACAAGTGCATCTCCTTCATACAAAGTCCCTAGCTTCTTCCAGATCTCATGAGTTGTCTTGAGATCCATCACATTTGTCATTTCTAAATTTGTTAGAGCACTCAACAAAGCTTCAATAGCCCTGATGTTAGTCTCAGCCTCTTTAATCTCATTAGGAGTGGAAGGACCATTAAGAGGAATAATATATTTGTTCTTTGTAATCTTCTAGAAGGGTTCACCAATACACCTCAAATGACATTCCATTTTAGCTTTCCATAGAGATTAGTTTGTTCCATCAAATCTAGGGTTGTCCTTTTTGTATGATGCCATCTCAGATCACCTCAAGCTTTTAAACTTATTTAGAGGAACTTGCTCTGATACAAATTGTTGGAAAAAAAAAAGGATGAACAACTGAGAGGGGGGGTGAATCAGTTGTCACAGAATATTTAAACTTTTTAAATTTAACTTAACTTAATCTCAGATCTGATGAATTAACAATAAACCACAAACAATCAGCACATCAAAAAGACAAAGAACACCAAGATTTTTTACGTGGAAATATTGTTAGGGGAAAAACCTTGGTAGAAGTCAATCCACAATATTATACCTTGTTAAAAGTATAAAGAAGAATAATGGGAATGCACATGCATTCAGGAATACTACCTAGAGCTCACTACTCAAATCCAAAAGGGCTCACTGCCCAAAGAAGACACACTATCTTTAACATCCCGCTACACAACCCCGAAGGGTAAGAGCCAAAAGAGGACAAGATAATTTTTTCTGATAACATAAAGAATAACTTACACAAAAAGTAGATTACACTACGATATAACAACCACAAAAAAGGCCAAGTATGGCCTAATGCAGCCCAAGGGAGAGGATTGATCTACCCTCCAAAGAAGAAGCTGGACAAGAGCAAAAAGATAGTTCCAGGGAAAATGCTCCAGAACCTTAGTAGCGCTGCTCTGGAACTTGTAGTGCTACTCCAAAACCTTAACAACACTACTTTGGAACTTACAGTGCTGCTCTGGAACCTTAACAACACTGCTCCAGAACCTTAACAACGCTACTCTGGAACTTATAGCGCTACTCCAGAACCTTAATAGCGGTGCTCTGAAACTTTAACAGCGTTGCTCCAGAACCTTAACAACGCTGCTCCAGAACTTACAATGCTGCTCCGGAACTTGCAGTGCTACTCCAGAACCTTAATAGTGCTGCTCCAAAACTTTAACAACGCTGCTCCTGAACTTAGGCAGCAACAACATAGACCAAAAATTGAAAGCGGCGATGCTCCGAAACTTTTGCAGCTGCAACACAAGACATTAACAAAGGGCGACATTGCTCCAGAACCTTGCAACCTATAACATGAAGGTAAAATACAACCAAAACTCTTATTTTAGCATGGAAAATATTGAAGAAAGGCCATTATGATCATCAAAATACAAGCAAGTCCGATACCAACACCGAAACTCGTAAATTAAAAGGAAAACATCACAATTCTTCTCATTAATTTTTATGTTCACATCTTTTCTTTCAAGAGAGTACAATATACATAAAAGAATACACAGATACAAAGGCATAGCCATGAATAAAAAACATCATATGAATAAGCATTTACGAGGGAAAATACCTCCAAATGATGCTCCAAAAACCTATATGCCGGTCCCCAATGGGTGTGGAAATGCCTCCCTACCATGTGGACTCAAAAGAGGCCACCCCACCATGCTCAGAGGTAGTCACAAGGCCCAAGCAGAAAACAAGGAAAGGGTAACATATGGCCAACACTCACATCAGACATGGAGTAAACATGGAATACAATGCATTAAACCAAACGAGGAATCCAAAGGCAAATATGAAACAATGAAAAAGCCATTGAAATCCATCATACAAACCATGTAAAACAACCAAGCAAACACTGATCTCATGCACTCACAAATAGATCAAATACATTCCAACATTCACCGTTGACTTCATAAAAGTGAAAAACATATAATCAGTATATACCTCATTAAATCATCCCATAAAATCACTTCTAAAATAGATAGAATCTATCAAAAGGCAGTGGCTCAAAACATAGTTTCAACTGTTGTTCAACACATGAGAAAGAGGCATGGAAATATCATAAAAATTAAATTTGTCTAGATCTAAAATCGGAGAACAACCCAATTCAAATTTACATGTTTCAAGATGGATTCCATATTTAATTTTCAATTTTATGACCCATAATAAGGTGTTGTTTAGAAAAACGCTATTTTATGCATGGCTGGGCAAAATCATAACAAAATGAAAGTGCCCGGATTAAAAATTGGGCGAAGACCCAGTTCAAATTTGGGCATTTCCAATTGAAATCCACCTTCTAATTTTGATTTTATGACCAAATGTGAAGTGTTGTATAGAAAAAAATGTCTTTTTCCAATCTAGGCAAGCAAAAAACATAGAAAATAAAAGTGCCCAGATTTCAAATCCGTCAAAGACCCAGTTGATATCTTGGTGTTCCAACATGAAATACACCCTCAATTTTTGTTTTTACCAATAGGGTAATGAACAACAATTGAAAAACATAGTTTTTCTTACAAAATGGGCAAAAGACAAAAACAATCAGAAAGAGCCCAAAACATATTTCTTTCATAAACCCATTTCAAGTTTGCTGGAGGTCTACAAATTCAGTCTCACAAAAACCCCCACACAACAATAAAACCATTTAAAACAAACCAACATCCAACTCCAATCAATACCAAGCAAAGACATAAAGAGTTCCTCAATTTTCATGGGACAGAAATAACCCAGATTAGAAAGGGAAATTTTTTTCAGTCAAGCATCAATGAAGAGCAACAGAAAATTACCTCGAATTTCCCCAAAACCGAAATGGTGAATTTTCTCAATGGAGAAGGAACGACCAAGCTCCAAAATCTAACCATAAGCAAGAACATGCAGACTGATTTCAATAATTTACTGCCCATAATTATCTTCTCAGAAAACTTTTACAATCTCTCAACTCAATCCCAAGATCATAGGGTTTCTTTCCCATGCAACAATAATTTCATTCTTCTTTTTTTCTCCAAAAAGGATTACTCCCCCAAAAATAAAACCTTCTTCCCTTTTATATTTTCTTCCCTAAAAGGGTCATTCTTGCCCCTCAAAACAAAAGAATAAAAATTTATATATCTTTCTATCCAAAACAAGGCTACCCCCTTATTTTATTTTCTCCCCAAAACAAAATAAAGTCAAATAAGGAATTTTATAAAATTAGCTATTAAAGTTCCCAAATAAGATTAACAAAATCATTAAAATTTCCAAATGAAATATATCGTTCTCTTGAATGGTCAATAAAATCATTTAAAATATCATATTTAAAATCTCGTGAATAAAACCATTTAAGCCTCTCATCAATAAAATGCTATAAAATGCCATATATGAAATCACGAAAAGATGCCAATGAAAATGCATCATAACACCAACAACCAAATAAATAGCCATATAAAAGATTCATGAAAACCATAACAAAATACCTCAATGAGACATACAGGTAAACCACATGCAATAGAAAGGTGCGCCAGAACATACGGTTGAAAGGTGCTCTAAAACTTTCAGCTACAAAACTTCCTGCTATGGAAGTTCTAGCTATGGAAGTTCCAGCTACATAACTTCTTGCTCCAGACGTTACCATTAGGTAACAAGATGGTAAGACATCAATAAGGAAAACACTTCCCTAACAGGGTACAATGGGCAAGGAAAGAGAAATTTGGCTTGTAACTACCTCCAGTAACCACCATCGGGGAACGTAGGCTCAGACCTGTGAAGCCAGGTGGAGTTGGAACCTGGTACTTGTAACATACACACAATAGAGTACCTGTGCATATACATATATACATAGTCGAAGCACATAATACATCCTGGCTGTAGTTAGCTAACATATATATATCAATTTGTTGCATCATCATAGCTAATCATGATAACCTTTCACTTAATCAACAATATCTTTAACCTCATTATTATAACATTTAACATTTAGAATATCAATTCCAAATCAAAATACTATCTTACCAGGCTGAAGTTAGAGAGGTGTTACATCCTCCCTCCCTAAGATTTGACTTACTCCTGGAATTCATGTAAACTCAATATGTAGCCATGTCACACATTAGTACTCAAAATATAATAGTCAACATTAAAGTATTGCACTTCATCCCAAGGACATGAAATATAATATACATCATTCATCATTTAATGAAATAAATAGGACATCCATATATCATTCACTTTTCTAAGAATCACTATCAATATGTTTACGTATGCCTTACTCATAAGGTTTCAACATGAAACCAAAATAATATGGTTAATCTTACTAACATCACATATACCACAATCCTCAAAGTAAGCATTTAATTTAACATCCACAAATAGGCTAAGATACACATTAAATCCACTAAGAATAGGGTAAAGAAGATGCATAAGCACTTAATTCTTTCCAAAACACAATAAATTGTAACAATAATTATTTCCACACACTTCCAATCTCACAAATTAGAACATATTTGACATCATTTTCAATTGAAATATAACAATTTACACTTTCTACAACACAATAAACCAACTTTTGAACTTTTCTTATGAATCCATATCCAAGATGAAACATGCATTTATACATACATACATACTTACATCACTGGGAATCACATCACAAGGCTACACAAGGGTCCATCTGGACACTGGTAAGTAGCATACTAATCCATGAGCCAAGAGCCAATATCCATCTCACATAATCCATACCTCACACTTAGTGGTTTGATGGTGTTAGGCCACACACACATGATGAGACCATCCAAACAAGACCACAATGACCTATCTCTTGTTGAATAAGGTGGTTAGCCTTCAAGAGATAGTCATCACACATAGGTGGGTAGTGGGTCCTAGCTGTGTAACAGCCTCACATACACCCATCCTCAAGGTTCCTAGCATCTACTTCCTCGTATACACTCAACCGAGCCCAGCTCTCCCGTTCTTGATGAGGAATCACATTACAACACAAGACCAACATTTGGAAACAACAAATAGAAAACTAGTTTAGCCACCAAAGATCATAAATAATTATCAATAAAGATCCAATTGCAGCAATAAAGCAAGAAATGCATGCAATTTCAACACTAAATCATGTGTAACCTCGAGGGCTACGAGCAAAGAAATTTCACAATCTGTGGCTAAACCATCACAAACAAGTTAAACCAAATTTTTCTGGTCCTCATAATCAAGGTGAAAATCATCAATAACCAAAAGAAGATTCACAATATTCGAAATGGCACAATACATAACTATGTGACTAACTAGTCACCAAACGAGGAAGGAGGGAACAACGTCTAACTACCGCAATAGCCCCTCATGTGTGGCAGAGTGAACACATCAAACACATGGCATGAAGTGTACTCCTCGGCTACACCTTGCATCATGTTGTCACGCAGTATGGACTCCCCAAGTGGCCCATGCACTGCTTGGCTATCCACATGGAATGTGTACCTCAGCCCATCTCACATCACGTCTCAACGCGACATGGTCATATGCTAGTCAGAGAAGGCACGTACTGGTCGTACACCGCATGGTAGTGTGTCTATGGCTCCGTGGAAGTAGGCACGTGTAGAACACACCCCGCATAGAGATACCTCTTGGAAAGGGCACACACAAGTACTCACCGTAGCCAGAGGTATACATGGCTAGGACATACCCATATGCCAACTGACCTAAACACTGTGAAGAGAAAACATGAGTGTCCCTCTACAAGTGTATGAGGCCCCATCATGCTCATCCCACAAGTAGGCTACCATAACACAATCTCATAGTGCACCTTCATGCATCTAAGCATGTGGCATCATCACCAACACTATGTCGAAACATCAGTGTGGTGTGGCATCATATCTATGGCATCATGGTAGAACACATGTAGATATGGAATGAATAGTGCATATATGAGTATAAAAATATGGGGCTACTCGAGTCTCACCTCACATGTGGACAAGGTTGACTCACTCATGCCAGCTCAACATCCCTACGGATGACCAAACAATACTAACAAACCAATGATGCTGAACAAAAAGCTATGGGGATTAGGCTAGCACATATGGATCAAGTACCCCGATCCATCATAAGGGGAAGTAGTGAGTACTTTCCTCAGGATCGGTTGAGCTAAGAATGCTTTGTGCCACAACATGCATATGCTACACACTCCGCCCAAGGAACTTTGTGGCTGCTACTACCCCATCATGGATTGAGGGACTAGAGAACGAAGAGGAGAGATTCTAAGAAACTAACTTTTGGTTACTCTTAATATATATGTAAATTTCAACCACACGTGGGTTGGCCCTCAATCAAGTAACAAACATACAAGCACACATAATGGTATGGTTAATCCCACACCCCAAATACAACATATCCTCCATGGGTGAGTACACAATCTCACCATCCCATGGGAACACAAAACAATCACGGGGTATTCACATCACTCAACATGTGCACTAACATAGGATGTTCACATAACAGGGATTACCTTTTTCCAATTTCCTCATACCAAAATAAACCATTATCCATCTCTAATTATGCAAGATCAATACAACTTTCCAAGAACATGTACTCCCAAAATCCATACAATACATCATAGTGCTACATGGAGTAAATCAACAAAGTCGTATAACTTTCACATCCAAATTCACTTTTATTAGGTGCTAAATCACCTTACTGCACACATATGTTATCCACATTTATTTCCCGCACATAGTGCAATATCATTACAATGTTTACTCAAGAAAAGGTAAGCAACATTATCACTTCAACATTCATTTAACAATTTGCATTTGGAATCCAATTACAATAAGATAACACCTACATAATTTCATAAACCTTGATAATTAAAGTTGGGGACTATAGGCCTCACCAACAAGATGCACTTATTATGCAATTATCATTAACATGCCAATGGTTTCACTATTCCATTTTCTCTAAATTTTACTTAATGCAGAATGATTTTCTACTCATATTCATACATGTTCCAAGATTATGAATGCAACTTGGGGACTTAGGTCCTTTACCCAAGGTTTGATTTAATAAAAGAAACCTTCATGAATGCATAAACATTTTCTCATAAGTGACAAGCATACAATGAATTTCAATACACCACACACTCAAGATAGGCATCTTTGTTAAACCAATGATAAGAGAGAGAAAGAGAGGGAGATTTATAGTTCTAACATAGGCACAAATGTAAACATGGTTTCATCATCACACAATCACTTTATCACAAACACATCAATCATAAAAGAGCATACATTAGTCTCTATTAACTAACAACATGATCAAAGAAACCAAGCAGGGGTAGTCTTAGGCAACACATGTCACCTGCAACCCACCAACAAGCTAAGGTCCAACATGCCCACCCGCAACACAGGATATAGGAAAGTAATCAATCTCAACCTCAGGAGACTCTCAACCAAGGGAATCACTCCAATCCCATAGGGTAAGGCAAGATCTAGGAGGCATCATTCCTCCACAACACAGGTTTGGGTTGGGAAACTCAACCCTTTAAAACAAAATACTAAGGCACTCAAGCAAGAGGTCATATGACTATCTTGCCACAACAAGCACACTACAACCACTCAAGGGTCACAACCCTTTACGTAATGAAAGAGCTGCACATCAAGAAGGAGACCACTTATAATACACTTCTGGGTAGGCTCGAGGGTCTAACTAACCCTCACACAAAAGCATTCATCGATAAGACATGCAAGGGGCGGGAAACAACAACACTTGTTGCCATCCACCACACACAACACACCAAGCAGGTGTCAACCATAAGCAGGGATCCCAATGCTGCAACATGGGTACCACCTCTAACTTTGCCTCTAGCTCTACCCTTAGGGGCATCCCAAAGGAAACAAGGGACACATTAAAATAGATCATCATAAGCATGATCTATACATCATACTAAGGCATGAACGTTAATATATCATGACAATGAAAACAATATAAAAAGCTCATGCCACACATGCCAAACATAGCAAAACATAGAAGGCTCAAGTATGCCAGAGCTCCCAGTGTGTGAACATGTGCTTTGATACCAGATGTAACATCCCGCTACACAACCCCATAGGGTAAGAGCCAAAAGAGGACAAGATAATTTTTTTGATAACATAAAGAATAACTTACACAAAAGGTAGATTACAATACGATATAACAACCACAAACAAGTCCAAGTATGGCCTAATGCAACCCAAGGGAGATGATTGATCTACCCTCCAAAGAAGAAACCAGACAAGAGCAAAAAGATAGCTCCAGGGAAAATGCTCCGGAACCTTAGCAGTGCTGCTCTGAAACTTGTAGTGTTGCTCCAAAACCTTAACAACGCTACTCCGAAACTTACAGCGCTACTCCAGAACTTGCAGTGCTACTCTGGAACCTTAACAATGCTGCTCCAGAACCTTAACAGTGCTGCTCCGAAACTTACAGTGCTGCTCCAGAACTTGCAGTGCTGCTCCAAAACCTTAACAGCGCTGCTCCAGAACTTTAACAATGCTGCTTCAGAACCTTAACAATGCTGCTCCAGAACTTACAGCGCTGCTCCAGAACCTTAACAGCGCTGCTCTGGAACTTATAGTGCTGCTCCAAAAATTAGGCAACAAGAATATAGACCAAAAATTGAAAGCGACGATGCTCCAGAACTTATGCAGCTATAACGCAAGACATTAACAAAGGGTGGCATTGCTCCAGAACCTTGCAGCCTATAACATGAAGGTAAAATACAACCAAAACTCTGATTTTAGCATGGAAAAATATTAAAGAAAGGCCATTATGATCATCAAAATACAAGCAAGTCTAATACCAACACCGAAACTCGTAAATTAAAAGGAAAACATCACAATTCTTCTCATTAATTTTTATGTTCACATCTTTTCTTTCAAGAGAGTACAATATACATAAAAGAATACACATAGATACAAATGCATAGCTATGAATAAGAAACATCATCTAAATAAGCACGTACGAGGGAAAAGATCTCCAACTGACGCTCCAAAACCTGTATGCCAGTCCCCAATGGTGGTGGCAATGCCTCCCTACCATTTGGACTCAAAAGAGGCCACCCCACCGTGCTCGGAGGTAGTCACAAGGCCCAAACAGAAAAAAAGGCAAGGGTAACATATGGCCAACACTCACATCAGACACAAAGCAAACATGGAATACACTGCATTAAGCCAATGTCACAACAAGAAAATGCACATACATTAACATGTCGGGTACTACTTACGACTACCAAGGTATGAGGTGCAAGAGTGCAGACAAGGTGAAAAGTCATCATGTGTGCTCGAAGGAATGGCACCACATGGAATCAAATACATCCCTCCTTTAGATGAGTAAAACTCAACCATGCCTGTATCAATGCCCTACAGACGGATAAATCAACGCCCTGCAGACAGATAGGCCTTCCCATTTATCCAAATGAGGAATCCAAAGGAAAATATGAAACAATGAAAAAACCATTGAAATCCATCATACAGACCATGTAAAACAGCCAAGCAAACACTGATCTCATGCACTCACAAACAGATCAAATACATTCCAACATTCACCATTGAATTCATAAAGAGAAAAACATATAATCAGTATAAACCTCATTAAATCATCCTATAAAATCACTTCTAAAATAATTTAAGGTGTTGTTCAGAAAAATGCCATTTTATGCATGGCTGGGCAAAATCATAACAAAATGAAAGTGCTCGAATTAAAAATTGGGCGAAGACCCAACTCAGATTTGGGCGTTTCAAATTGAAATCCACCTTCTAATTTTGATTTTAAGACCAAATGTGAAGTGTTGTATAGAAGAACGTCTTTTTCCAATCTAGGCAAGAAAAAAACACAGAAAAATAAAAGTGCCCAGATTTCAAATCCACTAAAGACCCAGTTGAGATCTTGGTGTTCCAACATGAAATCCACCCTCAATTTTTTTTTTTACCAACAGGGTAATGAACAACAATTGAAAAACATAGTTTTTTTTCAAAATGGGCAAAAGACAAAAACAATCAGAAAGAGCCCAAAACATATTTCTTTCATAAACCCATTTCAAGTTTGTTGGAGGTCTACAAATTCAGTCTCACAAAAACCCCCACAACAACAAAACCAATTAAAACAAACCAACATCCAACTCCAATCAATACCAAGCAAAGACATAAAGAGTTCCTCAATTTTCATGGGACAGAAATAACCCAGATTAGAAAGGGAAAAATTTCTAGTCAAGCATCAATGAAGAGCAACAAAAAATTACCTCAAATTTCCCCAAAACCGAAATGGTGAATTTTCTCAATGGAGAAGGAATGATCAAGCTCCAAAATCTGACCATGAGCAAGAACAGGCAGACTAATTTCAATAATTTACTACCCACAATTATCTTCTCAGAAAACTTTTACAATCTCTCAACTCAATCCCAAATCATAGGGTTTCTTTCCCATGAAACATCAATTTCATTCTTCTTCTTTTTCTCTCCAAAAATGATAACTCACCCAAAAATAAAACCTTCTTCCCTTTTATATTTTCTTCCCTAAAGGGGTCATTCTTGCCCCCCAAAACAAAAGAATAAAAAATTATATATCTTTCTATCCAAAACAAGGCTGCCCCCTTATTTTATTTTCTCCCCAAAACAAAATAAAGTCATATAAGGAATTTTATAAAATTAGCTATTAAAGTTCCCAAATAAGATTAACAAAATCATTAAAATTTCCAAATGAAATATATCGTTCTCTCGAATGGTCAATAAAATTATTTAAAATATCATATTTAAAATCTCATGAATAAAACCATTTAAGTCTCTCAACGATAAAATGCTATAAAATGCCATATATGAAATCATGAAAAGACGCCAATGAAAATGCATCATAACACCAACAACCAAATAAATAGCCATATAAAAGATTCATGAAAACCATAACAAAATACCTCAATGAGACATACAGGTAAACCACATGCAACAGAAAGGTGCACCAGAACATACGGTTGAAAGGTGCTCCAGAACTTTCAACTATGGAACTTCCTGCTACTGAAGTTCTAGCTACAAAACTTCTAGCTATGAAAGTTTCAGCTACAGAACTTCCTGCTCCAGATGTTACCATTAGGTAACAAGATGGTAAGAAATCAATAAAGAAAACACTGCCCTAACAGGGTACAGTGGGAAAGGAAAGAGAAATCTGGCCTGTGACTACCTCCAGTAACCACCATCAGGGAAGGTATGCTCAGACCTGTGAAGCTAGGTGGAGTTGGTACTTGGTACCTATAACATACACACAAGAAAGTACCTATGCATATACATATATACATAGCCGAAGCACATACTACATCCTGACTGTAGTTAGCTAACATATATATATCAATTAGTTGCATCATCATAACTAATCATGATAACCTTTCACTTAATCAACAATATCTAACCTCATTATTATAACATTTAACATTTAGAATATCAATTCCAAATCAAAATACTATCTTACCAGGCTGAAGTTAGAGAGGTGTTACATTATCTTACAACAATTTGGATTAGATCCACAGGGTATGAACTGAGAAAATAGCTTCTACAAAAGCTTGATTATAGTTCTGGTTAAGCACAAAAATACTCTTTCACACTTCGCTCAAACTTGTTCACACTCTTCTCTACAATCGTATGACTAGATCACTATTCGCACACTTTCTCTTTCTCTGGTACTTCTTCTCTCTCACACAAACCTTAAATTCACAAAAAAAACTAATTTTATGTATCCATAACATGGATTTACATCAACAACTTTGTCGGCCAAAATATAAAACATATACACAATGTCAGCCGACCCAAATTTACAAGTACATTTTTAATGCGAATCAAACATCAGTGGCTAGAATATAATGAAGACTCAAAAAAACATCCTCAAGTGCACCAAACATTCAAATTTTAATCTCCAAGGATCCACAACACGCTACAAGCACCATGTCGTCGAAGAACATAAAAACCCGAACACATAAGGGAAAAATCACCAACCACGAGCACACCAATCAATGTGCACATGCAACAATGATAGAGCATGATCTAGAAACATCCACAAGCATCAAGAATCATTAGATAAGCATCCACAATAATTGAAATTACTAGAATCACATCAACTTCAATTAGGAGCACTAACTGAAGCCACAACAAAACTGTCAGAACACAACTGTTCATAACACGATCAAATCTTCATGTGGACCTCTAAAAATTTCGGTGGATAAACTAGATACACTCAGCAATAAACCATTTAGTCCACAATGATTGATCACCAACATATTGAGCAAGACACTTTCATGACCTTCATTGTTCCATTGTTAACTTGCAACTCTTTCTTTAACAATTTTCTCAATATCCTCGACATATACAACTTCTAATGCAATAATTCTAATAGTGTTGACATCAATGACAACCACATATTAGCAACACAACCACATCATCCAACACATTTCCTAGAGCTCATTGCTCAAAATAAGAAAGGTTCATTGCCTTACAAAAGTTTGGAATACTTCCAAAGATTTGAACTGAGAAAGTAGCATCTATAAATGCTTGATTACAGTTTCGGTTGTTGGTGTAATTAATATTTAATTATACTTGCATAACTTTACTTAGGTATTATTTATTTCCTAGGTTAATTAATTCTCATCTTTATCTTTTGAGCTATCTTGTTGCTCAAGATAAGATTAGGGTTTTGCATCTTTTCTTTTATAAAGCAAATATTTATCATGTAATTATTGAATTCTCGAATAATAATGTTGCACATCTTTTTGCAACCTCTCTGTTTTTTCTGATTTTCTCTTCTATGGAAGGTCTTTTCGGTTTGCAAATCTGATCTTGGTTTCTAACATGGTATGAGAGCCTTGATTTGTAGCCCCTTCTCAGATTTTTTGAGAAAATAATTGCAGGGTTTGTTTGGGATTCCTCGAGGGTATCATGCCTTGAGTTCATCAATGTAGCATTTTGGATCAGATCAGGCCTCACCATTGGATTTAGAGCGCTGGAAAAAGTCAAGATTGACTTTTATTTTGTAGATTTTGGTCATCGTTTGCCAGATCTGTGAGGGTTTCAAGCTTGAAGATTTTTTGGAAGCTCTGGAGGTAGCCAAATTTTTGGAGCAGTTTGGGCACAAACAGAGGTCACCATCACATTTGCAGTGGCCAAAAACCCTAAAATCGCCTTTCGTTTCGTCGATTTTGGTGAAAGTTATTTTTGAGGCAAAATTTTTTTGCCAGGGAAGCCGTACGGCCTCCCCAGCACGCTTCCCAATGCATGAAAAATGATTTTTTTTTTAAAAACAATGATTTTTTGGGTCTCATGCTAGCGCACGTAGTATAGAAGAGATCCGCTACCGGGAGGCCACCAAACCGCCGCCGCCACCGGAGCCACCCGCCCATTCGCCGCCGGGCCGAGCTCAACCATTACAGCCCCCTCCAGCCTCCGCCGTTGCTCAGCCTGCCACCAGCCTCTACCACCACTACCTTTGTTAGCCCCCACAGGCCTTCTACATAGGGGCTGTGGTCCTATTGAGGACCGAGCGCTCTGTGCCCAGCCCTGGTCGTGCTCAGCCCCCACCGGCGGTCACATTGGTGACCGGGGGCCGTGTTTAGCCCCAGGCACCCAACTCAGCATACCCGATGGTTGTATGGGCGACCAGGGGCTCTGCCCCAACCCATAGCCGCCAGCCCTTTGGTCCTACATGGGAGCAGGGGCTTATTTTTTGTAGCCCCCTAGGTTGCCTGCAGGCCTTATTGGCCTTTCTGGAGCTATCTTCACGAAATTGGGTATATTTTTTGCGTACAATGTCTATTTTTTGCAAACGAGATACCGTTGGAAAGATGATTCTGACACCAATCTATTGGTGCTGGTGTTTTTACTAGATCTTGCTCCAAATTTATTTTGCAGGCCTTTGAACCTAGATGTTGTTGTTTTCATTCCGGAGGGCATATCTTTTAACTCGATGATCCGTTTTTCATCATTCTTGTGGCATTGGAAAGATGATTCAGTCCTCTACATTGATTTGAGGTCTATTTTACTATTTATACATGTTTATGATTCTCTCCTTTTACAATCATTGGGTTATTGTAATAAATGAACTATGATAAAGTTTCATTCAGGGGGTTTCTTGCATAATAATCTTATTAGAGTGTACTTCTCACTTTGATCTCCATATCCATTTTGTTTTGATGACAACTCGTATGGGTTATCTATTCTCCTTGTTCTTTTGGCCACATTTTTTGCTATAACTTGACACATGTTGGATTCATTGGTTCACACTTTAGTTGGTAGATTATGTTTCTTGATCGTCATTGGTTCAGATTCTTCTCAGTTTGAGGGCCATGTTTTTATGGTTATTGTTCCAGAGTCTATTTTTGGCACTCCTTCCCATGGAAGAGTTTCAGTCACAATTTGGCATCATCATCGAGTACACGACTTCCAGATTTTGTCATCATTTCATCTACTATTGCTTCACAGATTCTAGGGTTGTTCCAGTTTGTGAGTTTTCCAGTGTTCTGTGGCATCGGGTCTGTTGTCGCATTATCATGATTCTATTTTTGGTTTCAGTTGTAGACAAAAGTATATTTCCTTGCTTGTCAGATTATGGTTCTAGTGTTACTCCATAGTGTTCTTCCAGTGCTTCTTTGTAGTAGTCATCTCATTGTAGGGGGGTTTTGTCCCCCTGATTTTCCTTCTCTACCTCGTCTTTGCATTTGTACATGAGTACCTGATTAGGCCTTGTTGTTGGGACTCATCTTTGCATAATAATTTTGCTTCTCCCTAAGTTGCACTTATGGGGGGGTGTTGGTGTAATTAATATTTAATTACACTTTCATAACTTTACTTAGGTATTATTTATTTCCTAGGTTAATTAATTCTCATCTTTATCTTTTGAGCTATCTTGTTGCTAAAGATAATATTAGGGTTTTGCATCTTTGCTTTTATAAAGCAAATCTTTATCATGTAATTATTGAATTCTCGAATAATATTATGTTGCACATTCTTTTGCAACCTCTCTGATTTTTCTAATTTTCTCTTATGTGGAAGGTCTATTCTGGTTTGTAAATATGATTTTGGTTTCTAACACCAGTTAGGCTCAACAATCAGATTTTGCTCCTTCAAATTGATTCTGCTCTTTGCTATGCTTTGCCTTAATTTGCTTCACAAAAATCCTTAATGCGCAAGTGAAATTGTATTTAATCGCTTTCCTAACCTTCTGATATTTGCAACATACATCAACTCACATCGAACACACATCAAAATTATATAATCAATCACTTATATATATCTGCTACAAGAGATTTGAATGCTTTAGGTCAACTTCAACAAAACAAGAAATATTCATGAATTGTCAGCTTTAAATCATCAAAACATTCAATACAAATCCACAAGAGTTAGCCACAACATAGTGGCAACCCAAATTAAGATGTATGAACACAAAAAAATTTAAACAATAACTCCCCATATATTTGAGACACATCATATTCACCAGGTTGGCCTTCAAACACTGACGAATAGAAAATTAGATCGCTGGACCTCCTAGCTTTCACCCAAATTGATACGAGGCACCAAGATTTTCAAATAACATAGATTATGCATCGAACAATACTCCCTTGAGATCCACAACACAAAATAGTAACATAAAACCTGCATATGAATTGAAGAACATGAAGTTACTAGATGCTCTATTCTAACTCAGCTAATAACCATTGATCTTCAATCTGTGTGTCAGTATGAGAAAAATGCAATGTGCGGATCGACTAGATAACAAGGGTTACCATTAATGACAACACCATAAAGCATGTGTAGTGTCTCTTTCGAACAATCTCCCCATTTGGCATTGATGGCAACACTTAGTGAAAAATGACTAAGTGTCAGATCGGTACCAACAAAAATACACTGCCAACCAAAACTCCAAAAAGATCTTCAAAACTACAACTCCCCCTTAGATGAATATACATTTTTCAGTGTTCTACTCTCCCCCTTTGACATAAATGGCAAAGATAGGGAATTCATGTACAAAAAATCAACAAAAACTTTAGGTTGCACGAGTACAACAATTTACACAAATTTGAAAATGTTTGCAAAATTTGTTTTCAACAAGTGCAAGCTTGAGTCCCAACACTTCTTAAGACTCTCTAGAATAGTTATATGAACACAAAGAAAATAAGATTGCATATCAGTAGTTTCCATGTTTGTAGGATCACTCACCACCAAAGCATCTTGTGCTTCCTTCAAAGCACCCAACATAGTTTCCATTTTTGGATCAATTGATCCTCTAAGTTCATAGGATCTTCCCATAATTCTATCATTTTCATGCTTCAGACTGAGTACTTACCGAATTTATAAGTTTATTTAGCTCACCATAGGACAAACCAGATTGATCCTTGACATAAGTAGGCATGGTCCTCTCCAGAATACCAGATGCAAGAATGAACAATTCACTGTCCTCAATGTGGGATTTCAGAATTTCTTCCCTAGCCTTAGCTTGTGCAAATGATGCAACTTTTATTTTCTGAATTGGGGACAAAGTAGATAAATGAATAGGGGCATCTCCCAACTCAAGATCAAAATATTCTTTTTGCTCATCCAAAAATATCTTCACTACCTCTGCTGCGTCTCTTGCTTCCACTAAAATTTCCTTGACTTCAACCTTCTTTTCTTAACCTTCTAGTTCTTCAACAATTGTTTCTTGATTGCCTTTAGGAGCTTCAACTTTTTCATCTGTCACACTTGGTTTGTCCATTTTTTCCTTCTTCTTTTCCTTTTCTTCTTCACCGAGAGATTTTCTCTCAATGCCCGGAGAAAAATATTATAGTTGTTTGCATTTGTTGATCTGATTGTCTATAATTGCTCTGATACCAATTGTTGGAATCAAGCAACACTGAGAGGGGGTGAATCAGTGTTTTGCAATTTTTAGCTTTATTAATATGATCAACAAAGTACTGATAACATTCAACCAAAAGAAATATGCATAAACATAATATAAGAAACCACAATACCATAACACAAATATTTTTACATGGAAACCTTGTTAGGGGAAAAACCATGGTTGTTGGCCAATCCACAATATAATTTGAGTATACTCAAAAGGAATGATTACAAAATGGGAATGCACTTGCATTCAGGCACACTACCTAGAGCTCACTGCTCAAAATAAGAAAGGCTCACTGCCTTACAAAATTTTGGAATACTTCCAAAGATTTGAATTGAGAAAGTAACATCTACAAATGCTTGATTACAGTTCTGGTTAGGCTCAACAATCAGATTCTGCTCCTTCAGACTGATTCTTCTCTTCACTCTGCTCTGCCTTAATTTGCTTCACAAATATCCTTAATGCGTAAGTGAAACTATGCTGAATCGCTTTCCTGATCTTCTGATATTTGCAACATACATCAACTCACATTGAACACACACCAAAATGATATAATCAATCACATATATATCCACTACAAGATATTTGAATGCTTTAGGTCAGCTTCAAGAAAACAAGAAATATTCATGAATTGTTAGCTTTAAATCATCAAAACATTCGATGTGAATCCACAAGAGTCAGCCACAACATAGTGACAACCCAAATTAAGATGCATGAACACAAAAAAATTTAAACAATAACTCCCCATATATCTGCGACACATCATATTCACTAGGTTGGCCTTCAAACACTGACGAACAAAAAATTAGACAACTAGACCTCCTAGCTTTCACCCAAATCGATACGAGGCACCAAGATTTTTAGATAACACAAATTATACATCGAGCAATAATCCCTTGAGATCCACAACACAAAATATTAATAGAAAATCTGCATATGAATAGAAGAAAACAAAGTTACCGGATGCTCTATTCTAACTTTGCTGATAACCACTGATCTTCAATCTGTCTGCCAGTATGAGAAAAATGCCATGTGCAAATCAACTAGCTAACAAGGGTTGCCATCAATGACAACACCATAAAGAATGTGTATTGTCTCTTTCCAATAGAAAAACCATGAACCAAGGCTAAAGGAAGGTAGAGTATGGTCACATCAGATGAAGTGTGTGCAGTCGACCTTTAATGAGGTTGTTTTCATACATATGAGCCAAGTCATTGGTAAGTACACCTTTGAATTTACACTAACTCATTTGACTACAAAATCCGATGAAATATGTATAATTTGATGTATCGTTGGGTGCTTGTAAAATTTTATTTGTAATTTTCAATTTTTTAAAATTTTATCCCTGACATTCGTCAAAATTTTGACGAACCTGGGTTTTGTCGAAATTTTGACTATTAGTTTCGTCGAAATTTTGACAAACATGAAAAATAAGAAAAAAACCAAATTGTGGCCGACATAAAGAAAAGTGAGTTCGTTGATTTATTGCGACAGTGTTTTGCTCTACTTGAGACAGTTTGTGGAGAACTAAGGACGATTTTCTTAGGAAAAATCTAAAAAATTCAAGAAGATATCATCGGGTTGAGGGTATTCGTTTTCTTTTTGTAGAATTTAGTTGTAAAGTCAGATTTGTAGTTCTAGGTTTGAAAATCATATTTTAAAGCAACATCTCATCAGATTTCATTTTTAGAGGTTTAGGGTTTTGAGAATTTCATGTCCAAATTTTGTTGTGTGGAATCACCATAAGATCACAACCAAGGAATAGATTCTTGTGACTGTAATTATGTGATCCATAACTCTATTGGTCATGTGGCACAGTTGTGATATAACAAATACATGATGCATTCATGTCTGACCCAAGTTTAATGTGGCTATGTTGTGATAGAAATGGAGGCACTCATATAATGTAGGTGTCAATCATCATTGGGTGAATTCAGGTTGTCTCAAGTTTAATAGGTTACAATGTAATTATAGCATGATCCAAGAGTGATTACCTCTTGCTGCAATAAAGAGCCTATAACTCTGGTTGATATGCAGAGTGGTTGTGTTATATCAATTATGTAGTGCATTCAAGCACAACCCATGTTTAATGGGCTATTCTAGAGAGTGATCAATATTTTCTAAACCTTATGAATGTTACTTAAAAGTGTATAGCTTAAACTACAAACCAAGTTTGTTACATACTTGAATGCAATCTTGGGCTACCACAAACTATAATAATGTGATCTACTAATAACCATTATGGAAAGTATTAAAGAAAGACCCATGCTATGTAGGATACATTTCCCTGATCAGGTTTACATAACTTAATGATCAAACACAAGCTTCCCACACACTCTAGGATACATCCAAGATATACCACAACTTTGTCAAGACAACTAATTTTTTGACCCAAGATTTAAGGTTGTTTTTTAATACCAACAAAAGCATTGGTAAGAGCATGATTAGGGTACAAACCCTAGGCCTCTGTAGAAACATAAACAATAATTCTAGCGGATTAGTGAGGTTGCAATACCAGAAAGATTGAGACATTGTAGCTAATAACAAAATCTTGTAATCTAAAGATTGTAGCCAATAACAAACACATTATGTAGCTTAGTGACATTTGTAAATGCAATATACGCTAAGAAGAATGACAATCACTTGAGATGTGACATTCAAAAAGAGGCTAAGTAGTGACAAGATAATAGAGCTCAAACCTTGCATAGTAAAGTGGAGATTTTAATAGTGAGTTTCCTTACCCCCTTGCTGATCTTAAGGTTTTTTCAAATGCTTTTGGTAGTGTTAGACAAGGAAAATGCAATCAGGGAATGACTGTCCAAATGAAGTAACAGTGGTAATCATAGGTTCAATGTTTCTTCTTAGCCATTAATGTATAATGGAGGTAGTGGATTGCATGCTTGAGTAGTGTTTTGAGACTCATCAAAGATGGGAGAATAGTGAATAATACCTTGTGGATTGTGAAGTAGTGTCAATAAGGTTGAAGGATCTTAAGATCTACAAAACCATGAAACAATGAGTTCCCTGTAGTAAGTAGGCAGTCTATAGGGAATAGTTTGATTTTATAGAAGGATGCTCATGAAAGGAATCTTCAAGTGATAGTGAGTGAGCTGTTTGAGATTGCAGCTGAGGGTGCAATACCCAGTCTTAAAGGAATTTAGCAAAGTAGTAAATGTGCAATAAAATCAAATCGTACACAACAAACAATTCACAATGTTATCTTGCATAATGCCTTGAGTTTGAAGACAAAAATCTCATTGTATCTTGATGAAAGTGGTGGCCTTAATAGTCAATCACTGACAACCATGATTTTAAAACATGCTATTGTGCTTATGGAGGAAACATTTTAAGCAAGGCAGTGAGTGGTGGTTTGGAACAATGGCAGGTATGAAGGACTTGCTTTATATGCATACTATGTAGTCTAGCTTAAGATAATGTTCTTAGAAGAGATTGAAGGTGGATTATGGAACTCAAGGGTTTCCATGAAAAGGATTAAAGCAAAGACTGAGATCTATTTAAAAGCCACATTCATGAAGATATTAAAGATGTCACATGCAAAACCCTAGTAGCTTGAGTAATGAATACAGTGCCAAAGAGGATAGTGTGCTGGGGCAGATTTAGGAGATCTCCACATTATCTAATTACAGGGAAATACATCATTTATTTATTTTTTTAATTAAAAGAAATCATTCTAAACCCTATATAAGATACATTAATACTTCAAAATCCTCTAAAGGAATTTGAGATTATGCAAATGTATGTCAAGTAAATACCTAGATTAAAAATAGTAGTGGGAACAATGTAAGATTTTTTGAGTAGAGTAGGAATGAGATAAGTAGCAATGAATCCTATGCCTCCTTTCACGCAGATCTCCTCACCATTCTCTATCATTCTTTACTAAAACACTTCTCCATTTTGGCAGTCTATGCTTGAAAATAATGTTTTGACGAAGGTTTTAGAGTATGTTTATTAAAATGAAAACTCCATTCTCGTGGGCTATGCCTGAAAATAAGATTTTGACAAAAGTTTTAGGGTATGTTTATTAAAGTTTTAGAGTATTTTGGCGGGCTATATTCTTGATTCCTTAAATGATTTATTCAAATGGATTGTGACTAAATAAATGACTAACCATTTAGTCATTTTTGTTTGTGTGACTAAATAATTTTTAATCAACAACCAAACTAGTAATTTATTTACTCATTTATAGCTGAGTTACAAAAAATGAGCAAAATTTAGTCATTTTTAGTTGTTGTGACTAAAATTTTTAGTCACCTAGTCATTTATTTGTTAAATTCTACTAGTGTGTGCTTCCTTGTGCGATTAGGGGTCTCTCAATGTTGAGGGCCCTAGGGATAAGCTCGTCATAAGAAGTGACACATTGCATATTTAACTAAAAGGATAAATCTGTATTGACATTATCAATGATGATTCTGACTTGTTGCTCCTTAGGAATGGGTCACTTGCTCTTACTAGCTCGCTACCTCTATTGTTGTAGGAAGTTTACGATCATGTTCAATATTATGATTTTAGGAGTCTAATAGTTGGAAATCATAGTAAAATCATAATTTAATAAGTTTTGGAATTAACATTTTAAAGTATTTTTTGTGGTCATTAACTTCAGACTATCTTCTCTTTTGCAAGGGTGGTTGCATGCCAAATTTTTTTGGTGTAAAATATTAGAATTATTAAATTTTGTTACCTATCTATGAATAAAAATTATTGGAGTGTGAGTTTGATATTTTTTAAAGATCTAAATAGTCAAGTTTGGTAAAGAAAAATCATGTTAGATAATATTAGTCTAGAACAAAATGAAGAGACACTTGATAGATTGTGGGCTAGATTGAAAAGAAAGGGTGATGAGAAATGTTATTGTCCTTGCAATAATTGCAAGGGCTTAAAGACGAGATGACTTTTAATCACAACAGCTGAGAAACATTGTAGGCAACATGGTCACTTTGAAGGGGGGCATGATTATCGTCCATTGGTAAGTTGTTCATTATGTGTGTTTATATTGATTGAATTTGTAAATGTTTATATCATTTTAACATTATATATATATAATCACTTAATCATGATCATGGTTTATTTGTGTCTATCATTATTATAAAGGTGGGGAGCCCTAGGGAAGATGATATGGATTATCACGGCTCAAAGAATGTGGTTTTGCAAGTGGACGAACATGGAGCTATGAATATTGAAGATGAAGTTAATGATCCTATGGAAGAAGATGATCATGCACTAGAAAATATAGTTGAAGATGATGGTACAAATACACTGATCCATGACACATTTAGTGGCAGAGCTGATCATGATGATCAAGATGACTTTGATGATGTTCATGATTTACCTATACTTGAGAAGGAATACGAGCCCCGTTATGAAGGCTCCCAAAAAAACTCTTCTCTCTACTGTATTGTTGCTGTTGAACTTGAAGGTTATGAATGGTTTATCAAACATAGAAATCTCACAGATGTTAAGGTATGTCATATATGTTATATTTTTCATCTATTTTAATTGTTGTTAGTTCATCACTAGTAAATAAAGGATGAAATATGTACCATTAATATTCTTTATATTAACAAATTATTTTTTGTTGTAGATTGATTGGTGAATTTTTGTTACCACCATCAAATATTTTACCTCGCTCATACCGAGATTTATCTGGCATTATGAAAGATATCATAATGGAGTATCAAGCAATAGATGCATGTCCCAATGATCATATTATATATCATAAACAACATGAATTTGCAACAGAATGCCCAAAATATCATATCAGTATCTATCAAACAGATCAAGTAACAAAAAAGGTGCCTCACAAGGTTCTTCGTTATATTCCCACTATTCAACGTATGCAAAAATTATTTAGGTGCGAAAGCTTAGCACAATTTATGGATTACCATGCATGGAATAAAAGTGGAGATGACATTCTTCCAATGCCTACATATGGTTTTTCATTTGGGGACATGGAGGAAAAATTACCACACTTTAAAGAAGAACCTCATAATCTCAGGCTTTCATTGGGAGCAGACAATGTCAATCCATTTGGAGAGTTGAGATCTATTTACTTGGTGTGGCCTGTTTTTGTTATCAACAATAACATTCCTCCATGGATGTCAATAAAGAGGGAGCACATAATCTTGTCAATGATTGTTCTAGGTATTTGTTTACATCAATTTTCTTTAATGTAGTAGCATCTCATTTGTCTTATTTGTTGCATAATGACTTATATTTTTTTTATTCAATAGTCATGTACATGAATTTATATATATTGCAGTAAAATGGTTATAATAATTATGTAATGTTTATGTTCATTCAACTAGGTATGTACCAAGTTAAAGATATGAATGTATATATCAAGCCTCTTATTGATGAGTTACTAAAATTATGGAATGGCATCACTATGTATGACGTCTTTAGACCAATAGGATAGCGGTAATTTCAATTCCATGCAATGCTTGTATGGACAATTCATGATGCCCCAGCGCTAACACATTTTTGTGGTATGTTATAACATTCGACTGCACTTTAACAATATTTAATTTTATGAAGTAGATATCATGCATTTTTTTAAAATAATATATTCATTATATATAATGAAAAAAATTGACATATTTAATCCAATTATATATGATCTTGCAAGTCTTCAAACAAATGGAAAATTTGCATGTCCAATTTGTGGGCCAAAGATGAAATCTTGTCGTTCAACAAGTTTATGAAAGTAGGTGTTTGATGAGTATAGTGGTGTGAGTGTTCCAAAGCTTGCTTGCACAATCTACCAAAAGACCTTTTTCACTGTGTTCTTCCTGGAACCTAGTACCAATAGGTTCTTGTTAGACTTGGTGTAGTGCTCAGAAAATTAAGAGTGTTTTCAATCCGTTTAAATCAGTATTAAAGAGAAATTAAGAGTATTTTCAATTTATTCAAATCATTATAAAAGTTTCCAAGTAGTCAACATTGTTCATAACACTTCCAAATGAGCTTAATAAAAGAGAATTTAAATTGCATTTCGTGTATAATAATAATATCAATGTAATGTATCAAGATTATACAAAACATAAGTATTTCAATGACTTTCTCATATACATATATTCAACCTCACTTGGAAGAATCAACAATTCTAATAGAAACATCTTTTCTATGCTAAGTTATAAAACTTTAACTTCTCAAATCAATGTTATATTAGATACTTTTGAATCATACTTCTATTTCAAAGTTTCAACAAAGAATGTCAAATATATATACATTTACAATGGGCTTCACAAGCCAATCCTGAATAATACACAAGTACATCAATAGCAAATAAAACTTGGAACCACCAACCGCCGTGACACCTTCGGTCTTCTTGCGAGCTGGGGCCAAGAATGTGATTCAGGCGCCTTTTCCGCCCAACCACGAAGTCCATGACTTCCCCGGGTCCCTTCCTAACTCGAAGGAATCCCCGGCCCTGCATAAAGGAGCATAGCAACCCGAAACAGTAAAACAGGAGGGAACTCTTGATGCGTGCCTGATGCCTATATGCATTTCTAATATGAGAAATAAACACATTTCTTGCAACAGGAGGTGGCAGAGACTCAAATACATATAAGTTTCTAGGCTTTTAAAACAAACCCATCTATTTCAATGGTACAAGTGCTTGGCCAAGCAAAAATAATAAAAGTAAATGGTAGTTTAGAAAAGGTAATACTACCATCTCTGTTGGTCCACCTTCGGCACCCTGTCCCGGAAGTTACCATAAGAACAGTATGAATAAATACCAAAGCAGAAAATTATGCTTTTTCTTACATGTTTCAAACATTCAATTAATTCTAAAAGAGTTCCAAATGTGAATTTCAGAACATCCTTTGAAAGAAAAATTGTAAATTCAGTAGTAAGATTTCGTTTACTCTTTTGTAAGTAATCCTTTTCTGATTTGGATAAAAGATCTGTTTTAAAGAAGAACATGTATGTCATAATACTTTTCAGTGCACAATTAGAAAGAAAGATTTAATTAATTTGTTTGAATGAAACAGTGGTTTTCTGATTTCAGTATGTACTTCTATTCTTTCCAAGTTCAGGCTGACTGATAGTGTAATACCCAATTTTAATACAGGTTTCAGAGTATTAATAATATACTGAAACAGTGCAATTTATTCAGAATATCAGAGGTTTGAAAGATAATCTTGCATTCAATTTTTATGTTGTATTCCTTTACTCAGGATTGTACTACTGTAGGTAAGTATATGACAAGGTAATCAAGATGATTTTCAGTTTACATGGTTCTCAGAGACAATTCTGTTCTTGTTCCAGGTTTAACATTTCTGAGATATTTGTGCATTTTTAACAGAGTTCATACCACTTTCTGGAAATGGTTTTCCTGTTTCAACTTGTATTTTGGTATATATATGCATGGATATATATATGTATATATATAAATATATATATATGTATTTATATACAACTAAATGTATATGTATACATATATATATATATGTGTGTGTGTGTGTGTGTGTAGAAATTCATGTACAGTTGCGTGTAATTTGAAGAAAGAAATTCTGGTTTTTAAAACTGTTCAAAGAGTTCACTGGCCGTGCACATAGAACAGGACATTTTTCAGGGTTTTCTTACTGGCGTTGAGCAACATAGGGCTCAGGAAAGCCCTTGCCCCTCCCATGGGGAGGGGGCAGGCTATGAGGGGCTCGCGCCTCCTCCACAGGCCATGGCCTATGGAAGGCGTGAGCCTCCCACAGTGCCGCGTCCTTCCCATGGGGAGGACAAGGGATTAAATCCCTTCCTCATTCGTATGGATTACAATTTCAAAACTCAAAATAAAGAAGACATTTCATAGCCCCTCATAGCCCGCCCCCTCCCATGGGGAGGCGGGCTCTGAGGGGCTCCGCCTCCTCCACAGGCCGCGACCTATGGAAGGTGTGAGCCTCCCACAGTGCCGCGTCCTTCCCATGGGGAGGACAAGGGATTAAATCCCTTCCTCATTCGTATGGATTACAATTTCAAAACTCAAAATAAAGAAGACATTTCATTCAGTATATCTGCATTCGAATTTATCTCAAAGGCATTTTGAATTTATCCAGATGACAGAGTTTTTATGCAGACCATATATGCATATATATATTTGCAATTATACTTGAGAGCAGTTTAATAACTTGCAGAATTTGCAACAGAATGAAAACCCTAATTCTGAAGAAAATAATGTGTATTCTATATTGCAACAAAGAGAAGTAAGCTATTACCCAGATTCAAAAATGAAATTGGAAAGATTTCTCAGTTGTTTGTACTCATATCATGAAATAAAGCATTTCATTCCTTCCATTTCCTTACTGCAATTTTAAATTAAAAGAAGGCAAAGCATGAAAAGAACCTGGCAAATTTTTCTTCCAGTGCAGATGCCCAACAATACCTTCTTCGCCTCTTTTCCAGAGCTCTCGGATATGACTCAATCGAAGTCCTCTTTTCTCTCTTAAAGCTCTCTTCCTCTTTTCGAGGATCATGCATAAAATTTCCAGATGATAGATAAAATTCTCATGCAATTTCTAAGGATTGCCACATGCCAACTGCATTGTTGGTTTTAAGATAGAATTTCCAGAGCCCAATGTTCTCTCGGGCTATTCATTCCTCATTATTTTTGGAAAATTAACTATATACAAAACAAAAATATATCCCCTTTTATGCAAACCTAAAATTTCATTTTATGCTAACACAATATTTCTATTCCATTATTTGTTTTGTTTTATTTTTTTAATTATATTTCTTTTAAAACAGATTTTTCCTTTTTGTTGCTCAAATATAGATGGGGATTAATTAAAATAGAATAAGCCATATTATTTCCACAATTTCTAAGGTTAATTAAACCATATTTTAAATTTTCTATGCTAATCAATTTTCACGCAATCACATTGAAAAACAGACATGACCTAATGCAGCTACATGATTTAAGTGGTGTGTGCGTAATCGAGAGCTTCTCCTCTTTTACCCTGTCGGGAAGCTAACCTTCTTTTCCTCAATCACACTCTTGGCCTTCGATCACCTTGGCCTTCGATCACCTGCGACTCAAATGCACTCAGGCGTGCAAAAGAGAAAGTGTATTAGTAACCAATGTAGAAATATAAATTTAAACAATAATTAAATCAATCATTCCTATTTTATATAAAATGCACTCATAATTCTGAAAGAAAACAATTATTTTTTCTACATTCCCATACATCAAAACATTGTAGTATATTATATTGCTCTAACACGTATCATAATTTATATATTAAATCCCACAAAGTCATGGTCAAACAGCATCAAAGTAAGTCATGGTTAGTAGCATCAAAGTAAGTCATGGTCAAAATAACATCAAAGTATGAGACGTGACACTTGGATGATTAACCAAATCCTGTTCCAACTCTTCTCCAAGAGTTTTCCACTTGTGCTTCACCTTGGAAGACTAACACCTCTTTGAAACTGGTAAACTATCTCTTCCACTTAGAAGACTCTAAGTGCCAACATCACACAACACCTTGAACTGCTTGTAGGGGTATCAGAGATACTAAAAACATGCCATACACATCCACTTGGATTCATCTTGGATGGTCTCCTATCTTCTTCCTTACCGATTCCAAGAATTTGTCTTGAGAAGGCCTAATTCCTTGTAGCCCTTGACAGTGTCCTTTTTGCTTTTCTTGCTCAAACTTTCCAAACAACCTAGAAAAAAAAATTCACTTTCAGATACCCTTTTTGAGCCTTTAAAAGTTTCACAGGGTTTCAGACCCCTGCCTCATCCATACACTGGTCTCCTATAATCTAGGTCAAATTGGGCTAATAGGCCTAATTCCTAGGAACCTATTGATTTCTTGTTTCTTATCCCAACAAATGGATTGATAAACCTTCAATCCCCTTTAGCATGTCATAATGTGACTGTACCCTACCTGGAACTGTACCTGTTCTGTACGGTACCTCTTTCCCCTGCCTATGTTCTTCAATTCTTCTCTCTCAAACCTCTAACCGGGCACTCTAAACTCGCCTAGGGTTTGATTTTTAAAATATCTGCTCAACTCTTCATGACTTCTAACCCTAAAGATATACAAACTAGTGGCTCCCCTAACATTTCCATCTATTCTCAGGAAGATCCTGTGGTTAGATTTCATGGGGGAGCCATTAAAAGGAAAACTGGTCAGGACAGGACCAGAATAAACCCTTATACCTTGATTCAAGAATTCAAAACACCAAACCAACTCAAATTAACTTGCTTGCAGAAAGGAAAACACTTAAGACTACTCTATGATCACAAATCCAATGTTAAATCAATACATACAATTCATCTAATATCACTATCACTCAATATATTCGGGAAAACACAGAAATTATAGACTTTTCTTCTATTCCAAAAAACCAAAACTTGATTACAACAACTCTAACATCTTGCATTCGAGCCACACCTTTCATAGATGCCATTTTCCAAGTTTTTAGGGATGTTGGTTGATCCCACACTCCTATCTTTTAGGGGATCCAAGATAACCAAGTTGCATGCAACATGACAAATGTTGTCATGCAACTTTGTAACAACTTTTTGCAACTTATCATTATGTCCTCTTCCTAACTCCTAGGACCTCTAAGTCCTTGATTCTGAGCATCCAACTCCCTTAACTGCCTCTTGGAATCTTCTAACAACATAGATGTGTTTAGAACACATTTAAGACTCCAATCCCATCTTAAGCTATTTAAGGCTAATTAAAACTAGACTATTAATGAAGATTAAACTTTGGTGAATTGTAGTCCTAATGACTAATTCACCTAAGCACAACAATGACCTAAGGTCCAAAACAAATACACTAAACTCTGATTTGGCTAATGTCAGATACAAGTCAAAATTTCTTAAACTATGGAGGTTAGCCTAGGTGCTCCTGCACCATATAGGCACTTCCTCCATAGAAATCATAAGTATTGAACTACTAAAAAACATCTTTTCAATGCGAAAGAAGAGACTACATCAAAACCATGAAGAATGACACCTCGCCTATGGAAGTTGGAATATAATAGAATTAATCGTCAAGGTTATACATCGGATCAAATTTTTTCTCTATCATATATGATATGTTTTGAATTTATATTTTTATATTGTGTTGTGTTTACTCATGCTGTAATTGACAATGATTGTCGTTGTTAATTTGTTTAACTTATATGCTTCATGAAGGTTGTCAAGGCATTAATGGTTGACTTCCATAGGGATTGAAAATTTATCCCAGAGAATTTAGTAGGTTGCCCTACTATGAACAGCTACAAATTGTGCATTTGTTTGATACAATGCATATTAGAAAGAATATAATAGAAATGTTATGGAAAATATTAGATGGAAGGCATGACAAAGAAAAAATTATCAAAATTTGTAGTGACATTCAAGAAGCCAATCATGCAATGAAAATTGTCATTCAATTAAATAGCGATGGAGACCAAATTAATATAAGTTACCTTCCTTGGTTATTAACAAAGCAGAAAAGTAATGCTATAAAAGAAGTCATACGAAAAATTTAATTTCCCACAGGATTTGCTGCGAACATAAACAATGTAATAACAAAGAAAGGTGAATTTGGGTCAGGGACGAAAACGCATGATTGGCATACCTTAATTAAGGTAATTATTCTAGTATATTATATACACTTGTATAATGCATGTACTTTTCAGTGTATTATGTTTACTACTTTTGGAAAAATAATGAAAAGATCATTTTATAATTGTTGTAGTATGTTCTACCTCTATCTCTCCCAGACAACTTTTACAACAATGTCAAGCAAGTTATATATGATCTTGGAAAATACATGAGGTAAGTAGTGATATTTGTTCAATTAATTGTATACATCTTATAATTGCCATTTTTTTTACTTGTTATGTAAGATATTGTATATTTTTGTTAAATCTCGTTAATATGTTTGTGCTTTGAATCACTTGTAGATGGTTGTCATCTAAATAAATCCATAAAGAAGATATAAATTATTGGAAGAGAAAAATTCCTTGTCTAATGTGTGAAATGCAAAAGTGTCTACCTTTAACATTTTTCAATGCACAAGAACACTACCTCATACACCAAGTTGAGGAGATTGAATTGTGTGGACCTGTACACACAAGGTCAATGTGGATGGTTGAGAGGCACTTGAAATTTTTGAAGGCTTTGGTTAGACAAAGAGCACATCCTGAGGGTTCTATGGTGGAGGGATATATGGTATACCAGACCATGGTGTACATTAGTGAATATCTTCCTAAGTTTGCAGCAAAGATCCATGTATATTGCATTTGGGATCCCAACTCCATTAACAAATTTGAAGGGGAGTACCTGATGGGGAAAGGTAGATTGAGGAAAGTGAGGTAATTATAAGATGGTCATGGAGATTAATTGGAATATATTTTACATATATGGTTTTATGTAGATTGTACTTATTTAATTTTTAATCTTCAATATACATCAATTATAAATTAAGGTCGTATATTGTGGTATTTAACTAATTATACGTCGTTTGTGAATTTTAATTTTTGATACGCTTATTCCAGAGTGGGATGCACTAACATGTATGTCGCAAACAATCTTGATTGATGACGGTATGGATTGAACGATGTCAACAATCTGGCGTACATTAACATGGGAAGGTGTGGCTTCATTGGTTAAAGAAGCTCATTGTAATGGATATTCCAATGTTACACAAAGGGAAATTGATTTACATATGGTTAAGTGATAAATAATACGATATAAATATATTAATCACCCATATTATTTAATTATTTTCAATTATATTGATGTATATATATGTTGATTGTTTTCTTTGCATACATTCGGCCAAGAATAAATATGTTTATCAACTGATGATATTGCAATAATTTTTACATGTTTGACATATTGCAGGTGAAACACCACAAGGCTATGTGGTGCAATGGTTGTAAATTTTGAATCAAAATGTGGGATGACATGAAGAAAACTTGTGATTCTGGTATAATTGTAGTCTTTCAGGTCACTAATGTTTCATGTAGAAGCGACATACATCCAAAAGTCTCAAAAAATTGATATTATGAGATTTTGGATGATATACTTGAGTGTGACTTTAAGTCCTTCAGATTAATTATGTTCGTCGTCCTATGGTACAAGCTACGATTGAATGAAAATGATCCTAAGAGAATTTTTATAGAACATGACAATGGATTTACCATGGTTAATACAAGGTTGATTGAGTGAGGTGGAAATGAGCCCTATGTTCTTCCAAGCTAATGTGAGTAAGTATTTTACTTAGAGATTCTAGATAAACCGGGTTGGTCATTTGTTGTTAAACATGATGCAAGAGGAAAGCCAGTAAAGTATAATGTGGTGAAAGAAGAAGATACCAAAGAACTAGAAGATGATGTAGATGATGATAAGGATCAACAATTAGTTGATGATGTCCCTGACGAAGATGTCGAAGAGGAGGAATTAGATCATGATGATGTAGGAGTTAATGTTTATGAAGATGATATCCGTGTGGATGATGACATTATTGAAACTGATATCGATGACGATGATGATGATATGACCAATCCTTACAATGTCGAATCTGGATCAGATGATACATACAAAGAGTTGGATGAAGAAGAAGATCAATGACATTGAAATGTATGAGTTATGCGATTATATTATCTATTTGATATTAATTTCTTGATAGAATTATATTTGACTTATGTGGTTACATAATTAATTCAAGATGTTTTTTAATTTTTATGCCATTACATAATTAATTTAATGATGTACTTTTTAATGTTTGAAAGGTCAAAAAATTAAAAAATTTCAATAGTGATGTTAACAACCTTGAAATTAGTGTGTTTTATGTTTCATGTGATCATAAAAGATTAAAAATTTAGTTGTAGAGGTAGTTGTTTAGTGGTTGATGTGTAAAGGCCTTTAAAAGGCATAAAGTGATCATTGTAATGGTTTTTGATGGTTGAGGATTTAAAATACAAGCTCTTGACATTCAAAAATCTGTGTTTTTCTTAAAAATTTATGTATTTTTCCTGTTATGTAGCACTGTACGGTAACATGTAGCCATATTTTGATGTGAAATCAATTACAAGTCATGAAGATATGTGCTATCTTTGATTTGAATCTAATTTTAGGGCTTAAGGTGTTGATTTGAGTTAGAAAGCTTCATTTCTTTGCATACAGTCCGGTTACGCTATTTTTGAGGGTTTTGTAGTCCAAACATGATATAAAGGGGCTCTTACACTTTTTGTGATTATTGTAGCTTGTGTAAGAGGCCCCATGGGTACTGTTGTAATTGTAGGATGCATGAATAGGGTGTAGGATGATAAATAAAGAAGGTATAGCTGTTGTCCTCAAGAGTTTTGTGAAGAAAAGCATGTGAAATGAGAGGTACTTTCTGGCCCAATGCTTGTTTCCTCCTTCATTTTCTCTAAGAAGTATTTCAAGGCCAAAAGTATGGGTTAGCAAGTTAGATATTTTTTGGTCGAGTCTAGGTAGATTTGCAGAGCAAATTGTAAAGTTCGATGGTTTTAAGGAAAATGCAATTTAGGTTTTGAGTCATTTTGTAGTGGGTTTTGAATTCATGGGTATTTGATGTTTTATGACAGTACTAGCATTTGAATTGAAATGATTAATTCAAACTCATCTCTCTAAACTGTACATACATATCTAAATTTTGAATAAGATAATCAAGGGTTGTCTTGTTCATCTCACTCTTGTGATGTGTATGATTTCTATTTTGGCTTTAATTCAAGGAATTAATTAAAATGCTTGAATGGGATTGTAGGTGGATATGTTATGTATAAGGATTTGATAAGTAGTATTGGGTTAGAATACATGTTGATGAAATTGTAAAGCAATGTT
>VDFB02281492.1:85077800-85266075 GCA_007258455.2 Sequoia sempervirens
ACGAGGATGAGGTTGAGGGCACTCAGGGAAAATCGACGACCAAGGGGAAATGAGTATTGTAAGTTTGGCACCCCCATTCTCTTTAACCTACAATTTTCATGCCAAGTTTCCAAAGATCTTCTCGTACATTGGCACCCCATTCTCATAAAATGGTATAAGATAAGACAAAAAAAATAGCTTAGTCTTTCAAATTTTTGTCGACCAACCTCAGAGTCTTGGAAAAACTCCCATAATCTACCCACATCTTGGTTGGTCTAGGATTTCATCACACATAGCCTTCATCAGCATGAGTCTAAAACGTTGTAGACTTATCCCAAGTATATGCTAGGCTAAGGTATATCTAATGAATGGAAATAGAGGCATACAATTCTTCTTTAATACCTCCACCACAAACATATGCAAGGTGTTGTTTGTTTTTACGGTAAGTAGGTTGATTTTCTAATCTACCTATGGAATTGCCAATTCCAATAAAAGGCAGCTCAAAGGACTTGGACCAACTGATGAGGATTTTAAAGACCTCCTACACTTTGGGCTCTGCAAGACCCAGGAGGGTGATCCCTTAATGCGTTTACAACCTCTGCACCATCATCATAAATAACATTAACAACAATAGATAATCTCATTTAATAGCTCAACATAATAGGATAATAATAAAATAGAATTGGCTATTTATCAATAATATCAACTATTTGGAGCATGAGATAACTAAAACAATATTTCACAGTATAAGATAATCATTGATTTGCAATTTATAGCAAGCTCTAGGTAAAGGAAAACAAATACTGAACCATATGAATAAGTACAACTTAGATCAGTTCCATATATCCATTGGAGGAGTCAAATTTATAAGCATCTAAGGGTTTATGAAAGATTTAACACAACATATAAGATCCTTGATAACATTGCTTTACAATCTCATCAATATGTATTCTAACACAATACTACTTATCAAATCCTTATACAGAACATATCCACCTACAATCCCATTCAAGCATTTTAATTAATTCCTTGAATTAAAGTTAAAACAAGAATCATACACACCACAACAGTGAGATGAACAAAACAACCCTTGATCATTTTATTCAAAATTTAGATATGCTTGTACAATGGAGAGACATGATTTCAAATTAATAATATCAATTCAAATGCCAATACTGTCATAAAACATCAAATCCCCATGAATTCAAAACCTACTACAAAATGACTCAAAAACCTAAATTGCATTTTCCCTAAAACCATAAGACTTTTCAATTTGCTCTGCAACTTCATCTAGACTAGACCAAAAATATCTAACTTGCTAACCCGTACTTCTGGCCTTGAAATTCTTCTTATAGAAAAAGAAGGAGAAAACAAGCATCTGGCCATAAAGCACACGTGTCACCAGCCAATTGGATCACCTTGTGATATTCCAAAAAGTAACGGCCCAAAAGATCCAACCCAAGGCGTAAGATAAACACTAGGGTTTTACATGAAGACAAAGGTAAAACCCCAACCTTAGGATTTTCCCAAACACCATAGATGACCAAAGACATAAGGCAAGATAAAAATGGAACACAAAGAGCAAAGTTTTGAAGTTCCATCACAAGGAAAGGTCTCCTCCCTTCTTGGTAGTGATAACCTCCTCCACACACAACCCTTAAAATTTATGAATAGAGGAATATAATCTTTGAAGAACTCAAAGTTGATTCTCTCCTACTTGATGCAATTAATCATTTTATCCTTACAAACATTTATAGTGATTACTAGAGGCACATAGACCAATTCTTCATAATAGAAAATTTGATCATACTTTCAATGGTGGCATTAAGAGAAAACCTTAGGTTAAATGAATGGTCTAGCTAGTTCTTTAAATCATGTCCAGCAGAGTATAAGAGAAGACGGCTGCTATGTGTACCTGGATACCATGGAGAAAGGATCTTTGGGCTCTTTCATCAATCATCCTACCTTAAAACATACCAAAAGTCTCCTAGCAATTAGACATAGGAATATTTAAGATGACTTAAAAAAAATATTTCCAAAGCATAAACTTATGATGGCTTAACCAGGCCTAGTACACACTCCCTGCCCGTTAACCACTTAGACATATGGAAATTAAATGTAAATTTGCTGCTATTTTTAGTCATGTAGGTGTCCAATAAACCACTTGGTGGTGTTTCCCCTCAAGTTTATTTACTTGAATGAAGAGAAAAATTCCTCTGATTACAATTAGAGAATACATTTGAGGCCTTGATTGTGTAACTGGTGGACCATAGTCACATTTAACACTTGTTACAAAGCTTGGGAGTTAAAACGCTAAGTAGATTTGATTTGTGATGGACACATTTGGATGATAGTAACAATAACTTGAAATCTATCAAGACTTGATTACCTTATAACTTGTGAAATTCTAGCGATGAAATGATGGGTTAATCATAATGTCACCTTAGGATCATCACCATGAAAGAACTTCATCCAACATCCTTATGAGTGCAGGTACCACCAAATAAGTATTTTTTAGATCTGTCTTCCTCGAGCGAGGGAAATTCAGGAAGAGAAGAGGAAAGCGAGACATGTAGTATGTCTAAAAGAGGGAGATCAACTAGAGGTCTAAAGATTAGAAGAAAATTCCGTAAACACATGGAATTTTTTCTTATTGAAGGGGGGTCATATTCTTATGATGATGAAAGCATAGGTGACATCGAGGTACCCTTGAGGTACAAACATCTATGAAAACAATGGGTACCCAAGGAACTTCCTCCAATAAACATTGATTTTTGTGTCAACAATAGGATATATCGCATAACACCATCATCATTACATGGTTTGGGCCTATTTTGCATAAGACTGACATAAAAGGTTTTGAAAAGTTCAGATTGATGGAGTATATTTAGCAGACCTATTCTGATTACAAAGATTGGATGCAACTAGTTCGATATACCTGGAAATTATGCATAGGTATACTTGTCAACCAGTATAATACGAAAGCTAAAAGATAAGGATCATAATAAAGGAGTGGCTATGTACATTGACGGTAGGCCAAAAGCATCGGGGAATATTGTAGGGTTTATAAATAGTACATGACCTGGGTCAAAAAATAAGCAACCCAATTGCATATTTGAGGCACGCGAGGGAAACCATGTATTCGTATGTGAGATAAAATCAATAACTGCAGGGGAAGAGTTTTTAATCGATTACAATTTGAATCTCTTAGTTACAAAAATAGTTACTATGGGGGTGGTACGTACTATGTACCATTTTACCCAACCTCCAATTAATGACTCCAATATACCATTTTATTCTTATGTTTTTTTTTCATAAGTCTATTGGTTTCATTTTGGTAATGTTTTTTTATATTTAATTTTTGTCTAGCGGGACTGATGATGCGTCTGGAGAAGGCTCGACCTAGAGCGCCACGGATGTGATGTCTATCTTAGGGCACTTCACAAATGGAGTTATTATAATTGTAATTGTTCAAATTAGATCACAGAAAAATGTTTATTATTATGTTGTTTTCATAAGTTTATTGGGTTGATTTACGATAATGTTTTGATATTCTTGTTGCGGTCGGCTGATCAAGGAAAGGCACAAGCAGTAGAGGAGAGCATCCATAAGGAGGTGTAGTTACTATTATGTGATGATGACATCACATATTCAACAAACCCTCTCGATATGATAATGAAGACCCCAAAAAATGCAATGAAGAAATCCTTAGTTTGTTATTCATAGTGCCTCAAGCAGAGGATAAGATGAGAGAGGTTAAAATATTGGTAGAGATCCTGCAAAACTGCAAATGGCTATCATGAGGTCTTTAATTATAACATAGAAGTTCATTCATGGTTTTATATTTTGTACTCTTTTATGTCATGAACTAAAATATGTGTTGTTTTTACAAGATTTTTGCATCCTCATGATGCTCCTGGCCATGATCAGGGTACTACAAGTGCTGCCCGAGGAGTAGGGGTTGGTACAAGTGTCCATCCTTATCTTCCTACGCATACTTCACATCATTTGACCCCATCATTTATGCCTATATTGTCGTCTGAAATGTGAGGAACACATACCATAAGGCATCCTTTAGTGCACTCTAATTAGAGAACACATACCAAGAAACATGCATCAGGACATGTACCTGGGGATGTAGAGGCCACTAATACTGGTGATATTTTAGTAGCATTTCCTAGATCTTCTCGTATTACTAGTACGGGAAAATTTCCGGTCACATTTGTGGTGACCGAGGATTTCATTCCCATAAAGATAGAGAAGGTCCCAGGTACTTTAAAATGTTTTAATTATTATTATATATAATCCAATTGAAATTTACTTATTGATCACTTTTTTTAGACTAATGATCCCATGATAATTTTGTAGGAAATGATGTTTTTTATAAACATCTAAGTGATATTACATTGGAGATCTTCGGGCCCACCATATGTACATGGTGGAATTCTCGAAATCAAGATTTAAAAGATGAGCTCATTAACCATTTAGTTGTGTTGTTTGGTAATAACACATTCAACCGAACCAAGGTCCTTAAGAAAGTTGTACCTATCTAAAGTATGTGAGGGACCAATATAGGTCACATTTAGAAAAGAACAAAAAGTACGAGCATCCCCCCATGATTCTGAAGAGGGAGTGGAAGGACTTGGTGTTCGATGGAAAGGAGAAGGCTGAAAAGAAAAAAGGAAAGACACCACCAGATGACCAAAGAGGTATGTGATACTATCAACAATGTAATTATATCTTGATTACTCTTTATTTTACATAATCTAGCATTTCAAAATTTTCATAGGTTTCCCCAACACATCGAAGGCAACAAAGGCAAGACTAGAAAAGCACGGGCAACACAAACTTGGCTCTGGTGGTTATATGAAATTAGCCGCATGAATTGTAAGTATCAATAAATGAAATATTGCATCCAAATTATAATAAATTGAAAACAATTTTGGTTTATCACACCATAGAAGCAAAATTCATGATCTTATGCAAAAATGTAGGGCTCTGAATTCAACAGAGTTCCCACAGAAGAGGACTTGAAGATTGCCTTCGATGGGCTATGGGTGACAGACACTGAGATATTGATTGGGGAAAAAAATCTTCCAGCTTGCATCGACACATAGGTAAATAAACTCAATAAATTTTATTTAAAATTTGAATAACATGCAATCTATTCAATATTAATTTCCACAATAAATTAATTACATGCCTATTTGTCTTAAACATTCAAGCAATGATAATACTTCACATAACATTGGAATGCACCTTGGTGAGGGTGGAGCACAACTTGTAGATTAAGGTCATGGTGTGCATCCCAGTACTTTAGAGCATAGAGCATATGATCATCATGTTAGACATGATCAGGGCTAGAAGATCCAGAGGAACATGGTGGCATTTATCGGGTAAAGGGACCTCTAAGATTCTTGCTAGAAACATATTTGTTGCAATTGGTGTATTAATTAATGTAACCTTTCATGTTTCAACTTTAGAGCATGTAGAGCGTGATCAACGTGTTGAGCATGATCAGGCTAGAGAAGATTAGGAACATGATGTGGCCCCATCAGGTAAAGAGGACCACTCTCATGTTATTTTAAACATATTAATTTCAATTGGTGTATTAATTAATGTAACCTTTCGTGTTTCAACTGTAGATCAGGATTTAGAGGGTGTTCAACATGTTGAGCATGAGTCTATAACAGAAGTTCAGGAACATTATGTGGATCCATAAGGTAAAGAGAACCGCTCTAATATTTTTTTAATTAATGAAATACTTGTAAGAATAATAATAAAACATATTAGTTTAACATTTCTTTGTTATTGCAGTAGACCCCCCTTGCAGCGGTGTCCACGTTGTGAGTAGACGACTAGGCATACAATAAGATCATGAGTAGAGGGAAAAACAACTGAAGTGGGGACATATGATTTAGAAAATGATACTCCACTTCAGATTTTTTTAGCTTTAAAAAAGAAAGAAAAAAAAAGTGATTCTAATCATATCATGACAACCATATTTTTGATAATATGTAAAAATTGAAAGAATGAATATTATATGTTAATGAATGAATGTGAATATGTTAATTAATGAATGTTATTTGTTAATGAATGAATGTTGTATGTTATTAATGGATGAATGAATGTTATATGTTATTAATGGATGAATGAATGAATGTTATATGTTATTAATGGATGAATGAATGATGAATGTTATATGATTGGGTATGGGGAATTGAGAGTGATGTGAGGGGGGAGGGGCAAAATGAGCTTCCACCGTCACGTGGTTGGCCCTGTTAAGTAGAGAATATTAAACTATTCTCGAAACAAAGAGAAGCTCAATAATGTAATTCACTTTTCAATATAAGAAATGCATCATTTGAAGCATCAAACCAATATGCAAAAATGAAATAAAGTGCTAACTTTTCACTATGGTGGTAGAAAAATGATTCTTTATACCCTGAATCCATGCTCTGTATCATAATTTGAAGTTGTTTCTATTCCAATGTTTTGAGTTTAGTTTGTTTGTATGGCTTTATATGAATACCACATTGTGTTGTGTGTGGATTTGGTTTCAAAGCTCTATTTCTTCTATTTTTAGTGGTGACATAACTCTAAAATATGACTTTTGTGCATAACAGGTTAGTGGAAAAATTGACAGCTCTGAAGGGTTTAGAGGCTCGATTGAGATAGATACACCGATATTTGGATCTTGTTGTTGATGGGAGGCTTCCACTTAACCATGAAATTTTGTACCATCTACAGGTATGCAAAATTTTCTCTACTTACATTCATTCTTGATCATAAATGTTGTAAATGATATTAATGCTTCAAACTTAAGATTCATTTCATTGTTATAATGATCAAAATGTTATACTTTGCTATGCATTCAAGCATTCTCTTGCCCCCTACCCTTTTGCTCTCTCCCCCCTCCTTTTAAGAATTTTCTTTGTCATAAAAGATTCACATTTCTGTCTCATTTACACAAATTTATCTGAAGCGCTAGGGAGTGAATAAAGATATGTAAAAGATGATGGATTATGTCTAAACAACAACTTTCCATTTATAGCTAATTAAATCCTTAATATTTGAATAGTTTAGAGCTTAAATAATGCTTGTATATGCATGTGTAGCAATAAGGGAGCCTATGTGAAGATTGAAATTTAAAACATCACTTTGGTATTTTTCCTTAGGCAGTGAAATGATATTTTGAGTAATACAAACCTACACACACATTGATATTTTTGGCATTGCATTGAGAATTTTTTTTCTCTTATACCTACCCTTGGCTAGACATGGAGGTATATAATATTGGTTTCTGGGTTTATTCTGTAAGTAGTTAATTTCACAGAGGAAGACTAAAATCTTCTTAATGTCCTATCAGGTGTGAAAGCATATGAATCACTTGCTGAAGGCACCATTTTGTATTCATCCAAAAACTAGTTTGTTCTTTTTTTTTTATGTTTCTTGCATGTGTTTTTTTAAGCTCTAGAGATGTAGCTCGGCTCTTTCCTTTGCACTTTTCATCTATTTTGATGATTACAGTAGATTGTCCTCATAATTTTTCATGTAGATCTGTTTGTAACCTTATTTTCTACAAATAAATTTGTAAACCAGTCACATATTAAGGACCATTTCACTAACTTGTAGTCATCCATTACTTCATATGTTGTAGGTTGTGTCTGTGTTCCAATAAATCATGATGATTGTGAGAACTTTAATCCTACAAGTGTACCCAATCCTTCTCAAGTAAAAGTCTTACCTTATTTTATAGTACTTTAAATGGTTAATTGAAGGTGCTTCTTTAGATCTGAGATGGTTGAACCCTGGATTAAAATATGGTATTAGATGGGTAGTATAATGATAAAATTGAGGTCCATTGAACACAAATTATGAACATAATTTACTGGACTATGAATAGTGTTACAATTATAATTATTTCTCTTTTACCTACCTCTGCATTAATGAAAAAGATAGCAGATATTGGAAGTTCATTACATGTCTCATGTTTGTGTTAGTATTTTAATTTTGTTTAAGTTGTTCAAGAGCTTGATTAGGTCAAGAATATGTTCTACAAGCTATGTTCTCTTGACACTGCTCAACATTTTCCCTACACACTTTCTCTTCAATCTAGACATTTCTTAACTCCTTCACTTGTTAACCCTTGGTTGTTCTCAAGTGTAATGTTTTTTCTATGCATCTTGCAGTTTTTATGTATGATCAGTCATCTCTTACGAAGCATGGATAACCTTTCATGGAATTGTTGTTGTAATTAGACAATTTCCATTGTGATAATAATCATTTAATTTGTATGGAAGTTAGTCTTTTTCATATTATTTGACTTGGTATTGTAAACTTGTCTTTGCAGGATTCTCTAGGGGGGACAACAGAATTGTGATGATAGGTAGAGTTGTACAACACCATAAATCATTTGGCATATTCAATATATTGCTTATAGAATACTCAGTGCAAGTAAAATAGAATGTGCAATGACAATTGGTCTCGAATTCAAATCTGAATATAAGCACATTATACACAAGAAGATGATATCTATTCTATGATTTAAAAAACCCCAAAATAAGAAAATTAATAGGTTCCATTGTTTACTTGCTCTTAGACACTTGTTTAATCGGCGAGACCCTCAAAATGTCTTGCTGATAACTAGTAGTGTTCAAAACTCCTGAAGAGGTTAGATCGGTGTGACATTGGATTTGTCTTGCCAATGTAAGTCATCGGCAAGACATGGACTATCAGAGTGAGTTTTCTATCATGTGCCAATGATTGATCTCTCACCGATGGGTTGGCTTCGGCGGTCATCGCCAAGAGTCTCCGTGATGGTACATTTCAACAATTTTTTTTTTTAAAATTGCATTGTTTCATCGCAATTCGACGAAGGCCACCGACGAATCACCGAAAAGGTCTGACGAAGTTGCTATAGCTACAAGGAAGGCTTCGTCATAACTCCTTTCCCATTTCGTCAAAATGGCAACGAACTTCTAGTGTTGTTTCGACACTTCAAAAGAGCCATTGCAATTATATTTTGGTTGTAATTCATCGGTGGATAAATGAAGTTTTCATCGATATTCCAACGAACATTTGAGTAATTTTATGATGCCAACGACTGACAAATCTGTGCCATTATTTCAATGTTTAATTCGTCATCGAAATTTTGACGAAAAAATAGCGATGAAATTTTTTTCGTCAATTCATCGACTGTCTGACAAATGTTTGTCGAACGACTGATGAAGGTTCATCAGAAAATGGAGTCAAATTCAGTAGTGTATGATTATTAAACACAAAAAAATTAGAAGAATTAATTGTTACAGTAGAGTTCAATTTTTTTGAATGAATTTAAGGATAAACCTATTGTAATTTTTATCGAGACAACAATGGAAATAATCATTGAAGTTAAAATAAGTTGTTTTTTTAGGGTTAGTCATTTGTTAAATTAGAGGTTTGGTTAGTTAGGGTTTGTTTTATTTTCATAGAGTTTGTTTTGTTTTGTTTTGTTTTTCTTTCTTTCTTTCTTTCTTTTTCTTTCCTTTTTGTTTGGCCCTTGCTTAACTTATCTTACACATGAGTGTTAATCCAAACATTTGTAAAATTATGTTGTGAAATGAAAATGATAAAATTTTGCACAATAAATACATGCTTTAAGATGTACTACAAAGCTATATATGTATGTGTATATTATGTATATACAAAAGCATCAAAATTCTTGTTTCAAAAGATCAAAAAGTAAAAAAAAAAAGTAAGTCAAGCTATAGGTAGTAGTAGCCATTCAATTGATATGGGATGCCTCATCTATTAGGGCCAAATACCCTATGTAGGTGAGTTCCTAGTGAACTTCAAAGTCACAAATATGGAGGTCAGTGAGGAAAGGCTAGAGTGGAACCACTTCCTCGTGTTCGAGGAACTAAGGAATATCATCCATGGAAGGGATTCCAATGGTTGGGTGTGCAACAGACAAAATAGTATCCAAATTCTCCAAATATTCAGGCCTTACTATCAAATTGGCAGCAGAGCAAACATCTTCTACAAGAAGCCAAATATCTAGAAGTGATGCTAAAAACTGAGCAACCACGTCAGAGTGAAAGCAAAAGTAGTGGTTGGATAATACATACTTTTCCCCAAGAACTAAACACAAATTTGGTACAGTGAAACTGGAAGTTCAAATGAAGAAAAAAATTTCAAGCCTTTGAGGTGTGATACTTCCTAAGAAAACATTCTTGCGGCGAGAGTAGGAAAAGAGAATTGGAATATCCATAACCAAAAAGCAAGCAAGAATTAGCAAAGAAAGAAATGCAGAATAACCAGAAAGCTAAAACAAAAGTGTGAAGAATTAGAGAAGAAGTGTGAAATTTATAGAAAACCATGAGGAAGTTGCGGTACGGAGTTGCCTCAAGTGAAGTCTTGAAAATCATAAGCAAGGTGGCAAATGGATAATTATCTTTAGAGTAGAATGTTAAATCAAATTAATTCTTTACATAAAGTTGGTGATAAATTGCTTCAAATTTGAGTAGTACGAAGATTGCAAATCAAGCAAGTTGAAATTTTCAAAATTAATAGTGGTCATTTCATATATATTTTTTCTTAAGCCGTATTAATTATGGAGATGCTTATGTGTGCATGTAGAAAGTAAAATGAATTTGGTAAGGCATCACATGTCATCATTGGGTAATTGAAAGAAGTAATATGTGTGAAATAAGGCATGTGAATTTAATGCAGAATAATGTGATTGTGTTTCAATATCATCATGACATTGTGGTGCAACTTCGTCAAATCAAAAGTGTTATCTAAGTATATAGTGGTTGCCATAGAATTTCAATCGGAAGGGTGGTGACTAATGGTTCTAAATTTAGATTTAAATTTGGTGATTAAATTGTTCATTGCTAAATTTTAATTTATGCATATTTTCTAACATATAGCGAGTTGCAGTGAGCTAGGATTTTGCATAAAGTGGTAAAATTTAGCCGGAAATACACACTAGCAGGAAATTATTAATTTTTTTTGGGAAATGGTGAATTGATGAAGGGATTTGCATTGAATGAAAAATCAAAAGGTAACCTTCACTACTGTTGTAATTCCCAACCTAATAGTAGGCTTCATTTCCTGCAAGTTGAAAAATGAGCTATCATTGAAATATCAAAAGAGAGAAATGAGCTATTATTAAAATATCAATAGAGAAAAATGAGCTATCATTGCAATATCTATATAAAAAATATCAACTCTTTAGGCTATCCAAATATCTACTGGGGCTATAGATGCCTAGTTGGCAGTAGAGTTATGTTTGGGAGGAATTATGGAGATAACCTTGTTAGGGCTATGGACACTTGACTACCAGCAAGGCTCTATCCCTGGTTGGCTTTGGAGGATTACCATATTATGTAGTTCAATATCAATGAATTGATTCTTTTCACTACATTTCAAAAAATTAGAATTAATATGAACACACAGATTATTTTGGTGGAGTTTTACTTTTTATGCCAAAATCTAGGTAAAGGTAAAAGCTATTGTTTTAAAATATGCATAAATTATAATTTACGACTGGTGATTTAATTTAAATTTTTTGTTTAAATTTGGTTTTATTGGTTGTAATTTGTTGTGTGGCCTCACAACACACCCCAAGATTGTAATACTTGGGGACCCAAGTGAAAATTTAACTCTTATGGCAAGAGCTAGCAAGTTGAAAAGATCACTGGAGGTAAAGAACAAAAAAAAAGTCTTTAATACAAGAGTACTTTGTAATGTAGTGTTCTGAGTACTGGATATTGGGAACCATGAATGTTTGAAAAGGAGAAAAGAGTAGTGCAATTGTGAGAAAAATGTTCTAGTTTGGTAGGTCAAGGTCTAGTATAATCGAAGTCCAAGGAAAATTCATGTGTAAAGTTGAATACCAGGTACTGGGTACTAGGTAGTGATGTAAAGTGAAGTTTTAAAACATTATGGTTATCTAATGAGTCTGATAGTCTAGTATATACAAGATAATCATGCAAGAATTTATGATATGCTTGAAAGCATGTTATTTATGAGAAATTTATGTGATAACATTTGAATAATGGTTTTATTTACATGAGATGTTTATAAATGGATTTTTTTAAAGGGATTTAATGAGTCAAATTTGTGATTGTAGGAGATGCAGAGTTTGGGTATGGACTGTCAGGAAAAAAAAAATTGTAAATAGATTTGATGGTGTTACCAGGTTCAACAATACACTTTGAAAGCTCATGCTAGGATAGAGTTCGTTGCAAAGATACACCAGATACCGAGAAACCAAAACTCTGGAGTTTAGACATGTAGCGAAAGAGTATATCCATTTCAGGGATCGATTATTCTTGGAATGTTCAAATTGAGGAGTAACCTAAATGTAAGAATGGAAATTCCACCTGATCCTTCTGAATGTATGGGAAGTTCCTACATTTTGTTTGACCAGATTTGTTTGGTTCTTAGAAGGAACCCTGAAAGATAAGGGATTAAAGCCTGAAGACCTTCAATGTGTGATCAGAGTTAACCTTCGTTGACTTCAATTGCAATTCTCTTATTAGTCACTACATTCCACATGCTTTGATGTGATTCATCCCTTGGATTTCCTCTCATGTATTTTTCTTAACCTATCTATTCCTTACTTCTATAAAAGGCCAGAGGATCTTTCTTTTTAAGTTAAGTTCAAAATTTGTGGATTCTGGAAGAGCCAAAAATTCTCTAAGTTTTATTCTTTTTTCCTATTTTTTGAATCATTCCAGTCTAAAAACTTGTATGCACATAGATATTAATCAATATTGAAGCCAATTTGATAGCTACCTGTCTCATGAATTTTTATAGCTAGTTTTGTTAGTTTAGCTGAACAAGACTGTGTTGTGTCGTTTAAGGGTGCATGCAAAACCTACTCGGTGTACAAACTAAAATCCCTCTCTTTAAAATATCACATCATTTTATATGTAGCTATGAATAATTCTGGTGAAGTATAAAGTGGTTTTGTTCGATTTGGTTAATTCTTTGGGGCATGTGTGGAGAATAACTGGGAAAAATTTTAATTTTCAAATTTTTTTTATGTTTTCTTTTAGAATAGATGTTTAAATTCTGAATTTTTTTCAAAAAATAGATGAATGAATGAAAATTTATTTAAAATATTTCATTTCATATGAAATTGTTGAATGCTTAAAGCTAAATCTACTTAAGTGATAGAAAATTTGTTGATATTCATGAAATATTATTTCAAATCTTTTGATTTCATGATGTTATTTTATGATTGAATTGGAAATCTTGTGTAAAGTGATTATGATTCTTAAGGAAACTAGAAATAACCATATTCACTTTGATATTAACAACAATATCACATCATACTGTGAAGTGAACCTAGTACTATCAAGACCTTAGTACCAGATACTTGGGATTGAACTAAGCCAACCTTTGTCCTATCATATGGATCCCTTGGGGGGTTGTCTTTGGTTACGTCTTTCAAGAAGGATATGCTCTTCATGGGTTTTCTATGAAGAATTTATTCGCTCTATTGCTATGAGTAACATCACCATCAACAAGTCCTAGGTCACCTACCTAGGACACACATTTTCCAAAGTTAAGTGTTGTGTAATGGAATTTATGAATGTTGGGTTTTATCCCTCAGAAATTGCATTTAATTAGGCTTGAATTCGAATTAAAGGGGCCAATTAAGGAAAATTAACCTCAATCAATTAATAAACCCCTAGATTAGTGTGAAAGTGTAAAGGTACACATTACGAACACCCTAAATAAGGCACAATTAAGTTCATATTAATTAATAGGGCCCTAAAATTAATATGAATATGTAAAACATATTACAACACTAAATTAAGGCAACATTAGGCTCATTTTATTATTAATAATTTCCAAATTAAGTGTGAAAAAGGGATACTTTTCCTACACTAGATTTAGCCCCCACTTTAGTGAGAGGAGGAACTTGTGTCAAACTCACACTAAAATAGACATTCAAGAGGGGTCCAAGTGTACCAATGTGGAGGGTATAGAATGAAAAATATCAAGGAGGGTGTCGAAGTCCCCAGGATCCAAGATCCTATGTCAAACCAACATAAGCACAAATGGACACACACAAGGCGTATGATATGCAACAACAAGACAAGATACAAAAACATGCAATGTCAAATACTAAAATAAATTAAAAAAATAAAAAATAAAAAATAAAAAGGGGTGGATCAAGCCTCGACCATTGTCTAAGCTATTTGTTTAAAACACACTAGAATGTCAAGTTGTCCACTAGGTAAGTTTTCCCAATAAAGTGGCTTAGTGAGAAATACAAGCCTCTGTGTTGGAACTCACTATACTTACCATACCAAAGCTATCCTCCTAATAACTCTGATAGGGCACCGCGAAGTGAAACTTCGAGCTTCACAAGGTCTAACAAGCTATGTTATGCTAAGCACACATGAACAATATGCGAGTAAAGGTTTTTGTTCAAAGGGACTTTTCTTAATTCATGTAAGGTCTCTTCTTAGGGAACATCATGCTTGATGTCTCCAAGAGAGGAAAATTCAAAGAAATATCATGCTCTTATATGAAATCAAACCCAATGACACCACCAAGAAAAGGACACATCACAAGAATAAATAAAATCACACAAAGAAACATGAGTGTCGATGTATGCCCCCACTTTAAAGTGATTGCTAACACCATTGATGTTGGCAATCCACTTTAAAATAGAATAATTCATGAGAGCTTATTTAAAAATCCCTATGCCAAGTCATATGTGCCTGAATGAAACTACATCATGAATAAGGGGCTGCCCCCAAAATTTAATGCTAAAGGTAACATAGTATGTGACATGCGATCCAACTTAAGGCATGTCATCCACATACCAAGCTTGTTCTTATATATGCATGGAAAGTGGTCAACTAGCTAAAAGAGACAACGACATGTACCATACAAGGGAAAGGCTATCTAACCCCCTTGCCCCCATTTAGTTCAAGAAAAGGGTGAGTTGAGATGATTGATGAGAAACATGATAATCAGTATTAATTAGAGGAACTAGGTGCTTCAAAACAAGGAAGAGAGCCACAATCCTTAAGATTTTGAATTTTATTACTCAAAGCCTTACATTCATTAGTAGAATGACCATGAAATCTATGATATACACAAAATGAACCCATAGTAAAAAAATTTGCGTGTTCTTGGAGGAAGAGATATCAAATGATCTTGGAGGAGTCTCAACAAGATACTCTCTTGATTAATAGTAGAATATGTTCCTTTGCATCAAAGATATCTCTTGCTTAGTACAAGGTGTCATACTTACACAAGACTCTTTAGATTGCGATATTTTTTATTCTCCTTGAAAGGAGGGTGTAAAATGTAATGAAATCCAATCATTAGTGTTTTGCATGATGACATTGATATTAAGCAAAGATTTCTCTGTTTCTTTCATTTCTTTTGAAGGAAAATAACCAAGACCATTGGTTTTTATCAGTTCAGGATACACCAAGGTTAAAGTTGGCTTAGAATAATCCTTTGTAAGAGTGTTGATATTGAGTGAAGGCTTGTTTGTTTCTTTCAAGGGACAATAACCAAGACCACTAGTTTTTTCTTGCGTGTGAGTCTCTATAGGGACTCAAATACCTTGTTCTCTACCACCACATCCTTTTCCACTATAACCAATTTGTTTCATAAGTTCATAACCTCTTCCATAAAGCTTTTTCATTTCTTTCGAATTCAATGGTTGCTCATAATCAGCTTCATCAAATTTTTTTGTGTAATTTTCTTCTTCTTCTAAAGTGGTTGAAGTGGATTCTTTCAAATTTTTTGTTGACATTACAACTTTTTATTTTCCCTTTTTAGACTTTTTTTTATGATCATGTATTCTTCCATGAATGTAGGTGTGAAATATAAGGAACCCCAATCATCTTCCAATAACTTTGTGACTTCTTCAATATTCTTCCCTTATTCTTTCCATTGCACAAGTTCCACTTGTGTAGTTGGTGTCAATGTTTTCAAAGGATTTTCCTTGTCTTATTCAAGTTGTAAAACATTGTAAGGCTGAAGATCAACTTTGATTGTATACACTTTATTGTTGTAAACATACTTCATTTTATGATGAAGAGTAGAAGGAACCCCATTCATTGCACGAATCCATGTCCTTCCTAAAAGAAGATTAAATGAAAGATCATGAGGCATAACATGGACATTAATTTGTAATGTCACCTTCCTGACTTTAATAGGTAATATAATCACACCAAGTGGTTTTTTTCCCGCATTATCGAACCCACAAATGGATAAAGAATTTAGCTATATTTAGATTTTATCAATGTCAATCTTATCAAGGAGGTTTATGCTACACACATTAAGGGTCAAACCATTGTCAACAAGAGTTCTCTTTATCCAAATTCTATTAATGTGAGCTATTATCATGAAAGCTTAATTTTTTTTCTCTTCTAACGAAGGTAACTCATCTTGATGGAAAGTAATGTCTAAGTTGATTGGAGTTATAGCTTTAATTTTGGCTGCCACATCATTTGGTTGCACATTAGGAGGAGTAGGAACTTGTTGTAAAGCACTTTGAAGCATGCTATGATAACTAGGTGAGGCTTGAATAAGGTCCCATAAGGATATCTTAGCAGGAGTATTTTTAATTTTTTCAACAAGATCATACTCCTTTCCACTATGTGAGGGAAAATGAGGAGCACTAGGCAAGATAGGTTGAGGTAATGGGAGGGATATTGGAGTTGTTTTTATTGGTTGTGGATTATTCCTAGTGTTATATGTATGAGCAACGGTATTGTAACTTAGTTGTGAAACATTATCATTATCAAGTTGCCTTTTAGGCGGTTCTAAGATAAGAACATGTTTATTTTGAACTTGTGGTTGTTGTGAGGGTGGATAAATGATGATTTTATCCTTAGGAGGTGAAATAATTAAAGGATCTCTAGGATGTCTGAGAATTAGAGGACTCAAGAGAGTTCTAATATTCATAACCTCACCAAACCTATCCTTATTTTTATGATCTCTTAGTGAAGGGGGGTACAATGCCACTTCATCATCTTCATCTAAGGAAGCCACATTACTATTGTTTGAAAGACATTTATCAATTCTATCATTCTCTTGCACCATGATATCTAACCTAGTAGGAGAGTCTTTAGGAAAGGAGCAAATAAGATGTTCATCAAATTCCATGGTTATATTTTGTAAATTAGCTTAATCACAAATAGGGGAGGCATCAAGAGAAGAAAAAATATGATTTTCATGCTTACCAATGATTGGATCCTTTTGTTCAAATAGATCTTTCCAAATGGTAATAATTTAGGAAAGGGAGAAACAATATTCTTATGACTCTCAATAAGTGTATCTTCTAACACCAAACTATCTTCTTTGCCTATAGGAGATATATTAGGAAAAGAACAAATTTGATTGTCATGGTTATCTACAATTACATCCCCATGTCCTATAATTTCTTCCCAAGTAGGAGAGGTAGGATTTTCATAGATCTCAATCATTAGATCTCTTAACGCCAACATATCCTCTTCAAAAATGTGATTTTCATGATTTTCCATGATTGTACCCTCTTTCACTAAAGCATTCTCACAAGTAGGATAGATTTTGGGAGATGAATGGAGATTAGGTAAAGTAATGTTAAGGAATGTTTCAATGGTCTGATCTTCTTGTGTCATAATATCTTCCCAAGGGGGAGGAGGAGAGGGACAAACAAGACTTTCGTGATTCACAATGATTTTATCTTCTTTCACCAAGATACCTTCATCACTACTAGGAGAGGTATTGGGAGAAGAACATTTATGGTTTTCATGATTATCTATGCTTGTATGTCCTTGTATCATAGCATCCTCATAAATGGGATAGATAGTAGGGTTTGAATGAGGGATAGGAAAGGTGATATTAAGGATTGTGTCAATGGTTTGATTCTCTTGCTATAAGATGTTCTAATAACTAGGAAAGATAGTGGAAGGATGGCTAACATGTTTCTTAATGACCTCATTGTTGTGATCTAAATTAAACTCATAAGAGGGGATATTGTATTTATACAATCCATTCTTAACCATATCAAATCCACATCTCTTGAAAGAAAACATGCTAACATGAAAAGAAAGTTATATAACTTATGAAATGCTTCAAAAATGTAAACAAATGTCCTACAAATCTTTAAAAATTTCACTACTAAAATGAGTTTTGGAATGCTATTAAAATGACTACACTAAATGGATGTTTAGACCTATATGCATAAAACAAAAATTCTTGAAACTTTCTAGACTGATACTATAGGTTACCAATAGGCCTAGGAAGTGCAAAAAACCACAAAAAAGCTCATTCACCTAGTAGCAAATGGGTCTTGGTACAGGGTTTTTTAAAATTGAAAAATGCAATTTTTGAGTGATTATATGTGTTTTCTCTTCCAAGTCTATTTCTATAACAAAATTTTCCAAAATTTGATGTTTAAATGCAAGTGCAATGAAGGAAAAATGATGAACTATATGAAAATTTTTGAAATGCAATTTTGATCCAATTTTTGAATGTGAATAATGAGAAGTACACTAATATGCAAACATTATGCAAAATTAATGTAATATGCATGCAATTTTTTGAATTTTCAGATTTAAACAATGCAAAAATGCAAATTTAAATCCTATATGCAATGCAAACTAATACAATTTTGACAACCCTAGATGAAATGGAAACTAATGCAATGCAATGCAAACTAATGAAAATCCTAGATCTAGGGTTTGAATGCATTCCAAATCAAAAAATATAGTGTAAGATCGTTGGGTTCACCATAATGAAACATATAAAAATAGGTTTTGATCAAAATGAATTGATGAAAAATGGACCTATTTCTCTAAATTCATTCAAGGAAATTATGTACAAACCATGAAGTGACTAACAACCTCAAGGTGAGTCAAATGAAGGTATGAATCAAAAACTTTCCTATCTATGCAAGAATGGGGGTATGAACTAAATTGCACTTTGGGGAGAAAGATTAAGACCATCAAATAAACTCCAAATTACAAGCTATAAAGTGTATTTAGAAGCTTAAACATAATATTGATGGAACCTATAGACTTTAGGGAGGGTTTGGAAGGGATAAATGATGTGTAACTTTTGCATAAAGTTCTTTTTCATGGATAATTGAGGACTCATTCGTCCTATGGTGAATGGGTCCTAGCAAGGGCTAAGGAAAATCTATTTCTAGGTTCTATTCCTCTATGCCTACACTCTTGGATTCCTGATTTTCACTGTCAAACAATTTTAAATGAATTATATAGAAGAGTTTTCATGAAATTGTAAGCACGGTGACAACTTTGACAACTTTAACAACTTTGCAACTTTTGTTCTTCAAAGGATATCTGCAAACACACATCAAAAAGATAAAATTTTTGTTTGTTAGGTGAATGAGGGTTTGCCTTGGTCAAACCCCATTTTGGTAATTAAACCTTGTAATGAATAAAAGCATGAAAGGAATGATGAATGAACAAACCTATGTCATAACTCACCAAACCCTTAATGAACCTTAATAGTGGAGGTCTACAAATTGCATGAAATGGCTTCAATAGATGTGGATCTTGACTTTGAATCTTGACTTGAAATGATACTTTGAATGATTGATTTAATCATGAAACCTACATTAACATATTAGCTCCAAAAATATGTATGACTTCACATAACTTTTAGATAATGCTTGGATCTTGATTGCTGCAAGAAATGATAAAGAAATATGTCCTTGAATGCTCCTGAAATCACTCTTGATCATATAATTTTATCTAGGATTTGAACACTTGAAAATCTTAGATGAAACATAGTGAAATAACCTCTTATTTATACATATCTTAACATTAATTCCTGAAATTCAATTATCACAAGCCAACATTGAATTGTGGATTTGAAATCATTAAAATACCACAAAAGAATATTTCAAAGAGGGTTACTAGGTCTAAGTGAGGACCCATTCGCCATAGGGTGAATGGTCCCTAGGCCACTTACCTAGGACACACATCAGACAAGGTGAAAAATTATGGAAAATAAGGCTCCTAGGGCAAAGTGAAGACCCATTCGCCCTATGGAGAATGGGTCCTAGGTCACATACCTGGGAAACACATCTTCCAAATTTAAGTGTTGTGTAATGGAATTTATGAATGTCGGGTTTTATCCCTCATAAAATGCATTTAATTAGGCTTGTATTTGAATTAAAGGGATCAATTAAGGAAAATTAACCTTAATCAATTAATAAAGCCCTAGATAAGTTTGAAAGTGTAAAGGTACACCTTACAACACTCTGAATAAGGCACATTTAAGTTTATTTTAATTAACAGGTCCCTAAACTTAATGTGAATATGTAGAACATATTACAACACTAAGTTAAGGCAACATTAGGCTCATTTTATTATTAAGGAACAATTAAGTTCATTTTAATTAAAGTGGCCCTAAAATTAATGTGAATATGTAAAACATATTACAACACTAAAATAAGGCAACATTAGGCTCATTTTATTATTAATTATTTACAAATTAAGTGTGAAAAATGGATACTTTTTCCTACACTATTGTTATACTTAAGAGGAGGATGTAGAATCCTCACATTAGAAGTGGAAGGAATGGGAGGAGAAGGAGAAACTATAGGTATGACTTTCATATGAAACATATCCATAGGCTCAGAAAAAAGGAGGAAAATTAGTTAAAGAAGTAAGTAAAAGAGATTCTGAAGAGGGAGTGATGAACACTTGCACTTCCTTAGGGTAAGGTTCATCAAGATCCATCGAGGAATCTAGAACTAGAATTGAAGTAATAGGAAGAGAAACATGAATGAAAGGGAGGATAGAGGCATAAGCAAAAACATAAATAGGAGTAAAAGTAGAGATATAAGGCTCACCCTTGGTATTTTGCAAGACACAATGCTCTCGGACCAATGCTCGTCAGTGATGCTTATACTCACACACAATCTGGTCTCAATGCCTATGAAGATCAAGAATATAAGCATGAGAAGATTTTGGGGTCTCCTATTCCATCAAAAGGGTATCCTTCACAACCATCACTAGCAGAAGGATAGGCTCCTCAAGAGGGATAGGAGGTGTGACAAAAATAGAGACTTGTGTCTCAACCACATTCTCCTTTCCTTTCTATATTTTTAAAGAAAATGAAGGAGTAGGAGGAGGTCTTGGGGGCTAAGACATATGAGCAACATGAGAAGAACAAACTCTAGTCACATGTTTTTCCTTACCATACAATGTAGGGTGAGGGATTTTAGGCAAAACTAGGAGTTGGAAGACTTGAGGCTTATATTTTATCAACATAGTTGTCTTTCCCTTTCTTGTGCTAGGCATAATAGAAAAAATTGAGGACACCATTGTAGGTTATAAAATCATAGCTGGAGAAGGTTATGCATGGGAGAGTGTTTGTTTGTGGCCTTCTAGGGGGAAGGTGAAAATGATAAATTATGTTGTTGCACACACATAGATGACTTCGTAGAGATTGCATGAGATGAAGGGGAGAAAATAGCATTAGGGGCCACAACTCCTATCTTGTACCTAAAATAAGACCTATATAATAAGTCTCCATGAGGTGGTAAGGGTCCAACAGGAGTAGGCCAAAAAGAATCCAAGGAAAAGCCCCCAGGTGACATAAGTGGTTTGTATCCAATATTGTGGAGAGTGTGTACTATGTTGTTGTGAAGGAATTTCAAACATTTTTGGACTAATAATGTGACTAAATTCATGGAGACTAGCCATGGAATGCCTAGTCTTACTTTGAATAGTTGGATTCAAGGATCATGACAAAAGAACATCAATGGATTTAGTTTTGACTAGGACTAAAAAAGATAGATCTAGTGGGAGGTACAAAGAAGCCATCATAAGTGTAGATCATGGCCTTCAATTCCTCATATTTCTCCTTTTGCAAATTGTTAATAAATAGGGTCTGGACTCTATAATAACATTGACCCATTTGACAAGCTCAACCATAACATTAATTACGATGTTATCATTGACTTGAGCTAGGATGTAAAGAGGAGAAGGCTCCCTATTAAGGGGCAGGTCATGTGGTGTGAAATTTATATCAAGAATCTTATCCACATCACTCGTAGGAGAAATAGGAGTGAAAAAGACCATGTTCACAAACTCAGAAGGACTAGGATTAGAAGAAGTAGAGGCAATTGTGATTAAATTGGTAGAATGAGAAGGAAAAGGATTTGTGTAGATATGTAGTTGGTTGTTAGCCTTGGCTACAAATTTGTTTGAGTTTTGATTTCTATCATCAAGCTAGATGGCACTGCTATCTATGTGGTCTTGGACTACATGCCAAAGATGCACACAACATTCAATGTTATGGCTAGGGATCGTGATATTGGTAAAAAAATTATGCATTATACCAGTTAGGATATTGTTTATCATTGGGTAGCAATTTGATCTTTGGAAGATTAATTAGGGCATTTTTTGACAACCTTTGAAGGACATTGGTGATATTCAGATAGTTTTATGAAAAATTTGTTACACTTTGTGGTGTTCTTTTTAGTAGGAACGAAAACCATGTTCACTACTACCTCATTCTTTCTAAACCATGTTTGCTACTACCTTATTATTTTTAGACAAGATGAGGAGGAACCCCCGTACTATGTCACTATCTATTGGTAGTCTCTCAGCATAGTACACAAATGTGCAAAAGAGGGATAATTCATTAAGATAAGTTTTTCTCTTAATATTGTTTGTAGATTCCCCATGAACACACATTGGATATCAATATCACATAGGGCATAAGAGATCTATGAGAAGAAAGATTAGTAGTGAGCAATAAAATTGGTCACCTTCTCATGAGTCCCATACTTACAATGGATGAGATTAGTAAAGGTGACCTTTAGCCCAATATTATCCTAGAACTATTGTAAGAATTGATTAATTAATTGCTTGAAGAAGAAGATAGAATTATCAAGAAGGGAGAAAAACCATTCCAACACAGTGTCTTAGAGATTGCAGGAAGAGTTTGGCTAACAACTCATCCTGATAGAGAAAATAACTACACATGGTAGTAAATGATGAGACATGGGTTTGCGGATCACCCCTGCCATTGTATTTATCAAATTTTAAAATTTCCACCCCTTGAGGGATGGGAATATTTAATATGATTAGGCTGAAGGGAATATGATGGTAATAGGGTTGAAATATGGAATGAGAAGCAATGCTAGTTAAGTTTACTAATTGCAATTCCATCCAACCTATATTTTATAATAGGGAATTCAAAACATGATTAGATGGTAGAGGCAGAGGAGGTTGATTAGTCATGGAAGTAGAAGTTTAGGATGCAGATTGAAGAATCTCATTTGCCGAAGGAATGCGATTCACATTGACTCCAAGATTAACAAGGGTCACAAAGATTGTGTTATTAGTAGAAACTTGAGAGAAGGTATAAAGGGATTAGTATCCACCATGTGCACGAACACTTCTAGCATCAGAGGATTCAACTATGTACTAATGATATTTTATTGGCTATCCTGATGGTGGCTTAAGACTATCATGTATGAGGGTACATGAGTCTCTACTATATTAGCTATTCCATGGATCAAATCAAGACCTTTGTAGTATGAGATGAGTAGATTTATCATACCATAAATTATAGGAGCCACTTGAGTATACAAGTTATACAAGTTATCACGGTTTAGAAACTCTTCAAATCCTTTAATTATTTCTTCCAAAGATTGAACCTACTTAAAGGGTACCCTAAGATAAGATCCATAGTCTATAAGAGAAGAAGATATAGATGAAGTACTTGGCTAAGAACTTGTTTGAACATCGATATACAAATAATCAAAAATACAAGGAGGTGTATAACCAGGTGATAAAATTGTGGTGAATTGATCAAATTCAGTGCCTTGATGGGTTGGACTTAATTGACATCTTGAACCCATGTCTAAGTTTCAAACACTTCTTCTTACTAGGTGACCAGAAGTTCTAGATTGGGTCATGAAACTCATAAGATTATTGGAACAATTAGTCCAACGAACTTCCAAACAAGAGAAAAAAAACTTTCAACAAAGACTAGAGCAAAGATGAGTTCATGTCAAGTTCACCAAAATATAGAGGAGGAAATTCAACACCCTTGAAATGATGAGATCTTAAGGTGAAATTTTTCCTCAACTACCTCAGGGATCAAAGCTCAGCTGACAAGATGAGATAAAGTGATGAAGAGGTTTATTTGTTTTTTAACATAATTAAAATGGGAGAGTTCTAGAAACTGAAAGAGTAGGTTGCAGAGGTCTCCTAGACAAATTGGTGAGCTCTTGGCCAAGGATGATAGTTCAGTGCATGGACATCCCTATGGTGCATTGGAATCTCATATGGAGCAAAAATTGATTTAATGAAAGAAGAGAGCTAAGAATCTACTAATAGTTTGATAAATAATATATCGAAATACATTAAAATGATAGAGAAATGAAAAAGATAAATGTAAACTAAATTAAATTAAAAGGAAATGATAAAATAAAATAGAAGAAAGAAAACTCTCATGAGAGGTCTGAGAATGAAGCCTCCATCAATGATAAATCATCAATACCTACAAACATAAGTCTAAGAAAAGTGTTAGGGCTATTTAGGTCCTTGCCTTAGTCAAACCCATGCATTGGTGTTTCCACCTCCACAGAAAACCAGAAATGATTGAGATATAAATATAGATGAGAGAAAAAAAGATAAATGTGCTATTATAATATGCTAACAAGATAAATAAACAATGCAATAAAAGAACTGTAGTTACCCTCATTTTAGAAAAATGGTAATGTTGAAAGGAAGAGATAGATCTTGATAGGATGATGTTGAGTGCCTTATGAGAACAAGAACATGCAGTATCAATGGTAGAATGAAGTTGCTATGGTGTAGAAGAGAAAGAAGGGTTTAGGGAATGGAGGGATTGAGTGAATAATATGAGATAGATTGAGAGAATGAATGAGAGAGATATCAAATGAGGAGTTTGGAGAAGGTATGTGCATGCAAAGGGTCAGTTTGACACATCTATGAGTTGTAGAGGTGTTACACTCGTAGATTTGTGGGAAGTGTAATTCCCAAATGACTACTACAATTAGGAATATTTTTGGGACATTCATGTGACACTCATTCATCCACAAAATCAGCTCACCTTAACAACTGAGAACAAATGGGTTAAGCATAAATTTAAGGTTGGATGAAAGGGATATTGCACCATTAAATTTAATTTATCTAAAGAGGGGTTTTATGGAATAAAAATTTGTAGAGGATACAAGTTACAATATTACAACTTCTAATTGGAAATATGTTATTGCAAATTTCTCTATAGCCTCATCCTCTTTTTTATTAAAAATTTCCTATGAGGATTCTTTCCTTATATTGGACTTTTGTGATTACAAATATGATTGCAAGCCATCCACCAACTATTTGAGTTGGTGTGGTAGGGTAAGGGAAGTGTCCCTTTGTATGTGTGGTATGCTATTCTATAATGTGTTTATTGCCTCTTTTAATTGCTCTATGCTTTTCACATGGTGTTGTAGTATATCTTCCCATGTGGTAGCATGGAATATATCCCCAAGCTAAAGTTTTTGGAGTGGGGAGATATTTGAAAATTTCACATGGGAACCTACTACTAGCAAGTGGAGTAGTTGTGGTATGGGCATTGGTTGTAGTTGTTTTTTTTGTGCTAGAGAATATTAGATAGATTGTATGGGGGATTGAGATGTAGATATTTCTTTAGTGTTTCATTCTTGTCCCTCATCATCCCTTCCATTTGGTTGACTACTTTCTGGAGAAGGTGTTGCTTGTTTCTTTGCTATTTCCTCTTCCAAGATGAAATCATGCATATTTTTGGTAATCTTTGTCATTTCCTTCTATACACTATCTATTTTTGTTTTTTCTTCATCCATTAAGGATTCCACCCTTTATTTTTTAGAGCTCTTTAGATTTTTCTTATGCTAGTTGCTCCTTATGTTTCATGGTAAGGTCACACCCTACCTCCATTTTTTTTTTTCTCTTATCTCCTCTATTTTCAAGGATTTTTTCCTCTTCTCTTAGAATGCAACATTTATTGGCTCTAAAAAATCTTTAACCACTTCTAAAATTTTATTAAATTTTCTTATATAATTAACTAAAATTTGTATTATTCTTTATTTATTATATGCATCTAAATATTCATATACATTGAAGACTTTCAGTAGCATACCATGATATATGATAGCATTTTTTATTGCCATGACATCGAATGCTAACTGTGGTTGCTCTGGTTGCTTTGGTTGTTTTATCTCCACCATATGTTCCTTCTTTTTATTCTTTTGTGGAGGCTTATATACCAATGCCATCTCTTTTTCTTCCTCATCTTCTCTAGAAATTTTGGAACAAAACAATCTATTAAGAGGGGGAGAGGTGAATCAGTAGATCTTAATTTTTTTACTTTGAGTAGATTAATTATTTCAAATCCTTATTGTGCAAATTGAGACTTATCAAGTAAATACAAAAATATGCACACACACAAGCATCACATAACATAGGTTGTATGTGGAAAACCCAATATGGGAAAAACCACAGTGACAAATGCTGCTAGGAGCTACTATCCTAATCTAGCCTCACAAGCTTGAAATCTAGTTAAAATTATTTAAGGGAACCAACCCTAAGCAGACACCAATCCCATGGTTTTAGGGGCACCCACTCCAAGGAAGTACCCATTCTCTAATCTAAGCACCTACCCAATTATCTGATGGCACCCACCAATCAAATTGACTATGCAGCATATTACAATTCTGATGACAATTCTATGTTGCAGCTTATTAACAACTGCACAAATATGTATGTTGCTCACTCTGTAACTCTTCCTCTACTCTAAACCTCTTTATCTGTTCTACATTCACCTCTTTTTCTACACCCCTATTCTTTGCATCTACTCCATACTCAGCAACACACCCCCTTTTTTGTAATACACTAGTTTGAATGAGCAGAACCCAAACAAAAAGCATCAATACAATAAAGGGTTTTACCTTGAATGTAAATCCAAAGTTTAATTCCTGATTTTTGTTTGTGATGTGGGAGCATCTTGACAATGACATGCAAACTTTGAAGGTTGATCAAATTTTGTTGTTTAAACATAGTTCAAGGGCCATATAAGTCATTTTATATGTACTAGAGTCATTAGGAGGTCATTTAAAGTTATTTGGTACTAATTTTGCAAAAAAATGTAAAAGTTGTCAAACAAATTACAAAAGATGTAAAATTGCAAGAAAGATGCAAAACTTGGAAGGTGAAAGGTAAAGTTAGTTTTCCTTGTTGGAGGTAGTTATAAAATCAAGAGTCATGTATGATATTCCTTTAAAAGGCTTTGCAAACACTTTGGAAGGTGTGGGTGATTGAAGATAAGAATTGGAACGAATAAAATCTCTGTTTTATGCATATTTTCTCAATTTTTTTTTGCTTTCCATGGTTGTACAACCTTGTACAGGCATGGAACCAAGTTTAAATTTTTTTAAGTGATGTATTAATCAATCACATTCCATTTTATTTTTGTTTCATGTAATTTGGTTTCCATTTGAGCAAGATATGGGTAATTCTTTGAAAACTAGTGAAACCATTTCCTAGGGTAAATAAAGATATGAAAATTATGTTTCTCATTTTCAACATTGGAATTTATTGATTTATAGTAAGGTTACTCCTTGGTGAATATAATTTTGTGTTTTGAAGGCTTTGGAGCAAAGGGTTAAGGATAAAAATGAGTAAGATTTCAATTTCTGAATGTAAACCATGTAACAAACTGGTAAAATAGAGTGTAAGGGGGCTAGGACCCAGGGTTTGATAAAATACCTTAGGAAAAGAACTTCAGATGGTTTAATGAGTAGGAGCATGCCAAATAATAGATACTTGAATATTTTATTGAAATATATTGAGCTTAGAATGGTTATAACCAATAAATCCTACTTGTAACAAGCCTAAATAGGCCTTCTTGTAACGTGGACAGTCATGTTTTTGAAACTTTTTCTTTCAAAGTAACCAAGGTTGAGATTTTGATATGATTTAGTGCTCTTAAATAGGTGTCTGAAATTTTTTTACATAATTGAATGGTGGTTTGGGTTAAGAGTTATCTATGATAGTTTAATGTTGAAGGGCCACTAGGAATGTGAACAATCAATGAAGGAGTGGTGAAAATATGAATGGGCAGACCTGGTAAATGTTTGCTTTTGGTTTGAGTTAAAGTCCCTAAGGTGGTTTGAAGGCTTGAAAAAATATTGGAACTCTGATTGTTGTGTTGAGGTCTGATGGCTTAAGGAATTTTGTGTTTTTAGGAATGAACAATGAGTGAAAGATGAGCAAACAAACAAGGATGGTTTGCTATAGGTTGAGTTTAGTCAAAATAATATTGTAGAAGATATTTGTTTCTTCCTTTGCTTACATCAGTTTGGTATCAGAGCACAAAAGGTGTTGGGTAGAGAGTTGGTTTGTGGTTTTGTGGTTTGTGTGTTGTGGTTTGTGTAGGTTAAGAAGAACATGGTTGCTTCCAAGAGAAGGCAAAGAAAGTTGATAGAAGTTGGAAGAAAGGAGAGACTTGCTTAGAGACCATATAGAAGATGGATTTGTTAAGAAGACAGTTGCAAATAGAGTAAGAAAGGAAAAAGAGGCAACATAAATTTGATAGAGAGATAGAGGCACTGAAGCAAGACATAAGAAGAAGAGAGTTAGAGTTCCAAAATGAGTTCCAAGAGTATGTGATGAAGATGGAGTAGATGATTAAGTAGATGACAAGTTGGCTCTTGAAGATCAAGAAAAGAGTTACATGGCTCATTCAAGAGATAGAAAAAAGAAGATAAATGAAGGTAAAAGAGAAAGAAGTGTTTGAATATGTAGAAGAAGCATTCATGGAAGAAGACAAAGGTAGTGCAGCCATGTTCAAGAATGAAGATGAAGGAGAAATAGTGATAAAGGACCTGATTTCAAATAGTGAAGATATTGATTTAGTGTCAAAAATGGATGAAGAAATGATCAAGGATGAATTAGTCTTGGAGACTTTCAAAGAGTAGAATAAATATGGAGGTATTGTGATAGAGTTAGTGTATCATTTCTTTGTTATGATAATATTTTGGACAGAGAATAATTTGTAGATTAAGATGAAGCAGGTAGGAGAAGGACAAGGTGGTGAGAATAAATTTGTGAAGCAGCAGAGTGTTGGAAAGCAAGATAGGAATTTGATTTGCATGGAAAAGTTCAAACCAAAGGTAAAAATGAAGGAGCAGATAAAAGGATAATCAGTGGAAAAGCATACAAAGAATGCAAATTTGTTGACAATTTCAATTTCAAGTGCACTTGCAAATCATTTGGCCGAGAGAATGATGCAGGAGCATCTTGACAATGACATGCAAATTTTGAAGGTTGATCAAATTTTGTTTTTTCAACATAGTTCAAGGGACATATAAGTCATTTTATATGTATTAGATTCATTAGGAGGTCGTTTGAAGTTATTTGGGACCAATTTTGCAAAAAAATGTAAAATTGCAAAAAAGATGCAAAACTTGGAAGGTTAAAGGTCAAGTTAGTTTCCTCATTGGAGGTAGTTAGAAACTCAAGAGTCATGTATGAAATTCCTTTAAAAGGATTTGTAAACACTTTGGAAGGAGTGGGTGATTGAAGATAAGAATTGGAATGAATAAAATCTTTGTTTTATGCATATTTTCTCAAAAAAAATTTGTTTTGTGTAGTTGTATGGCCCTGTACAGGCATGGAACCAAGTTTAAATGTTTTTAAGTGATGTATTAATCAATCACCTTCCATTTTTATTTTTTTTCATGTAATTTGGTTTCCATTTGAGCAAGATATGGGTAATTCTCTGAAAAACTGGTGAAACCCTGTCCTAGGGTAAATAGAGATATGAAAAATTATGTTTCTCTCATTTTCAACATTAGAATTTATTTATTTATGGTAAGGTTACTCCTTGGTGAATATAATTTCATGTTTTGAAGGCTTTGGAGCAAAGGGTTAAGGATAAAAATGAGTAAGATTTCAATTTTTGACTATAAACTGTGTAATAGACTGGTAAAATAGAGTGTAAGGGGGCTAAGACCTAGGGTTTGATAAAATACCTTAGGAAAAAGACTTTAGATGGTTTAATGAGCAGGATCATGCCAAATAATATATTTTTGAACATTTTATTGAAATATATTGAGCTTAGAAGGGTTAGAACCAATAATCCCTACTTGTAACAAGCCTAAATAGGCCTTCTTGTATCATGGACAGTCATGTTTTTGAAACTTTTTTTCTCAAAGTAACCAATGTTGAGATTTTGATATGATTTAGTTCTCTTAAATAGGTGTCTGAAAAGTGTTTTATAGACTTGAATGGTGGTTTGGGTTAAGAGTTATCTCTAACAGTTTAATGTTGAAGGGCCACTAGGAATGTGAACAGTTAATGAAGGAGCAGTGAAAATATGAATGGGAAGACCTAGTAAATGTTTGCTTTTGGTTTGAGTTAAAGTCTCTAAGGTGGTTTGAAGGCTTGACAAAATATTGGAACTCTGATTTTTGTGTTGAGGTTTGATGGCTTAAGGAATTTTGTGTTCTGAGGAATGAACAATGAGTGAAAGATGAGAAAACAAACAAGGATGGTTGATTGTAGGTTGAGTTTAGTCAAACTGAGATTGTAGAAGATATTTTTTTCTTCCTTTGGTTACATTAGTTTGGTTCAGCTTATTCAAGCATAGTGCATTCATTTATGCAACATCATTCTCTGCACTCTGCCATGCTAGACCACTCTTTCTCGACTCTTCTCTCCTATACTTGCCAACTTCTCTTCACCTCAACAACATCCACATTATCTTCCTTTTCCTTTCTAGCCTGTAGAAACTTTCTCTAGCCATGCACCTATGACCAATGCAACTTGATATTTATTTTTAGGGTTTTTGTCCTTTCTTCTTTAGGAAGCATTCTTTGCTTCAAGCCATACTCACATTAATTTATGTTCCAAAAAATCTTCTAAGTTTGTAGAGTTGCAAACTCTAAATTAGATACACATTTAATGTAATCCTTTGTTCATAAGATCTGAACTCAAATTCTATTTACTTAGTGCTCTGTGCCACTATTATGTAACTCAAATCACCAATTAAGTCAATTATTGGAGTAGGTAGACCAATTAATTTTATTCTTTTGGTTGACTACTGGTCAAAAACTGCTTACACAGAATTAACCATTTGAAACCACCACCTTCAAATTCTAACCATTGATCTTGTCACTACACACCATGATCCATGGTTTTCTATTCATCTCGACAACTTTAAGACATCGTCATCAGATTATTCTCCTTTTAAACTCAATTGTTGATCTCACAGCTTTATGATCATCATTCCTCATTACATTGAAGGGACTTTTAAATTAGTCACTCTGAACTCTTGCTCTCTCTTCAATAAGCTACCTTTAATTAGCATGTTCACATCATTTCCATGCAATTCACAAGGATGTGAATTTCCTATTGAGCAATTGTTTATGCCACTTGTCATTACACTTCACCAATTATCTACATCACTTCACAGTCGAGTCCCACCAAGTGATCACCATGTGTTATTGTATTGAAGGGACATCCAAATAGCTCCTTTCGAGATTCACCTTTAGCTCTGACAGGGTGCCCAATGAGATGTCAAAGGGACTGGGCATAAGGTCTCTTTGAAGATCACTAGTCACTCTAATTAGGCTCTTATCAAAATTTTGACAAGACATCTTAGCAAATCTCACCGACATCCATTGGTCCATTCGATGAACCATGTAACACCAAAGGGCTGGTCCCCACTAACCACATGTGGCCTTTGTCTACATGAGCCATGACATGTCAATCAACCATGTAGCTCCACCTATCTGCTACACCGCTGCCAAATCTACCACCTTTTCATTATGTCGAAGGGACTCATTATAGAGTCACTTTGATGTTCATTCATCTCACTGATGACAAGCCATCAGAATATTGAGGGGACACTTAAATCTCTCTACTCGATATGGTGTTGTCACCCTGATCAAATATGCATCCTTGTCCAGCCTTCATAGAAGGGACTTAGATAAATCAAAGAGACTTGACTTACTATCACTTTGAGGAGTTAAAATCACTACAATAGCTTCTAAATGTATCCTTTAAATGCGAGACAAAGAGGGTTGGTTCCCCTATGATTGCAAAGACATAAGTTATGACTTAAATGACATGCAACCTGCAATAACAAGTCAGCAACAAAATAGAATACTAATAGAGTGATGTGACTATAAACTCCTCATTGTACCATTTTGATCAACTTGTGCCACACTTTGCAGGATATGCACTCTGCACCATGAATAACCTGCACATTTCTAGAGCTTGAACCACATCTTTTGGCATCAATGACAATAATATTCCAACAATCTCCCCATTTTTCATTGATGGAAAAACTCTAAATGCTCATACACATTGTTACATTTAAGCTCTATAACAATTAAATCATTTACACATCAGTTCACTCCCCCTTCGACATACATCTCCTCCATGCTCCTATTTTCTTATTTGGAGCATTTGCTTGCATTTCTCCCCTTTTGAGATCAATGGAAAAGGGTAGACTCCCCTTGAAAAAATACTCCTACAAACTTGATTTCTGCCACCATTTCCAGAGATAAATGAAGTACAAGTGAGACTCCCCTTGGATGCATACCATATCACAAGAGTCTAGTGATGTGATGTGGGAGAAATTACTACTATCTTCTAACTCAGATATTCAAATTGCTCTGTGGGAAGAGGCTTAGTAAAAATGTCAGCTACATATTCTTTTGTTGGGAGATATTCCATATTGACCTCTTTATCTACACGCTTCTCTCTAATGAAGTAATAATTAATAGATATATGATTTGTTTTAGAATGCATCAATGGATTCTTTGAAATGTTTATGGCACTTGAATTATCGCAAAGAATTGAGATTGGTTCTTTGTACTCTACTGCGATGTCCTTAAGTGTCTACTTCATCCATAGGACTTGAGTACAAGTTGTTGTTGCTACATACTCTACCTCAATTGTGGAGAGAGTAACTGATTCTTACTTCTTACTCATCCATGAAACCAATTTTTTTGCTAGAAAGAAAGCTCCTCCACTAGTTCTTTTCTTGTCATCTATACTTCTAGCCCAACTAACATCAGTATATGTGATCAAAGTTAAATCTTTGCTTCTGGGTTACCATAGCCCATAGTCAACAGTGCTTTTAATGTATCTAAATATTCCCATAACTGTGTTGACATGAGACTCTTTTGGTGTAGCCTAAAATCTTGCAACCATGCATACTACTTGCATAATGTTTGGTCTTGATGTAGTTAAGTGTAACAATCTTCCTATCATTGACCTATACATATTCTGATTTGCATCTGGGGATTCATTTGATTTTCTCAATTTGTAGCTAGTTATCATGGGGGTATTTACTGGTTTACTGTCCTCCATTCCAAATTTCTTGATCTTTTCCTTAGAATACTTAGTTTGAGATTTGAATATCCCATTATCAATTTGTACTATTTTTAGACCAAGGGGTATTTGTAGGATCATGATGGGCCAAAAAGTGGCGATATGATGGGTATGTTGCTAATGACTTTTATTTTACCCAAAATTGATGAAACAAAAGGGTTTTTAAAGGAGATTCTTAGCTTTCCAACAATATAAACTATGCTTTACTTTGAATTTAATAAATAATTATTATTCATTTTCTATTTGAATTATGAGTAAAGTCCTGATTGATAGGCTAATTTTAAAACATCTATAGCTTTCAAATGGTATCACATTTTTTGAATCTGAAACATGCGCCACATTCTATGCTTCGCATACTATAGGATTAAAAAAAGGGAATTTCATGAAGTTTTGACCAAGTTAAGGTGGTTAGACATTCAAGTTTTTTATATTTTTTAAAAGTTGTAATAAAAAAATCATAATTAATTATTTACTTAGAAAAAAATTACAAAAAAATATGCATCACATCAGGACATGATTCCTCTACTTATATCTAAAATATTATAAAAAAATATTATCATTTTATTGTGGTTAGGGTGGTTAGACATACACCTACTTATTTTTTCCCTAAAATTTAAGTGCTACTACATTGAAATTAAAAATTTTCACCATATATATATATTTTAAATAAACCTAGTAGTTTAGAAACTACATTCAATTTGCTATAGATTCTATTCTTACATATTTTTGAAATAATATAGATAACTTATTCAAATTTTTACATCAAGTTTCCTAACTCTGATTTTTCTTATTTTTTTGCCACTTAAGGGCCTATTTTTTCCATGACGATCTTGCACATACCCCAAGGAAAAATGATAACTCTCCTAACATAGATATTTCAAATTCATCTTGCATGTTTTTGGAAAATATTTTGCACATTCTATCATTGCTACCTCTGAAAATGATGTTATCTACATAAACAACAACAATTATCATGCTCACCTTCTGATTTGAAATATAGATTGTTGTTTGCACACCATTTCTTGAAACCTTGGAGCTGAAGATATTGATCTAATATGAAATACTGGGCTCTAGGTGCTTGCTTTAGACCATACAATGCCTTTCTCAATATGCAGACATAATCCTCTTCTTTTAAAAGATGAAAAACTTCTGGTTGTTCAATGTAGACCTCCTCTTCGAGGTTACCGTTTAGAAATGGAAACTTAAGATCCATTTGATACACTTTGAATCCCTTATAGATTAAAAAAGCAAGAAACATTCTTATTGCTTCTGATCTTCCTATAGGTGCAAATGTTTTTTCAAAATCATTTCCTTCAACTTTTGCATACCCTTTGCACACTAATACTGCCTTGTTCCTGAACACAACTCCATCTTCATTTAACTTATTTCAGAATACCCATTTGGTACCAATGACATTCTTGCCTGATGGCCTAGGAACTAATTCCCATGTATTTTCCTTCTCAATCTGATTGAGTTCCTCCTCCGTGGATTTTATCCAACTCTCATCCTTGCTGGCTTCATTAAAGCTTTTTGGTTCTATCTAAGATAGGAGAGAAAAATTTACTTGTTTCTTATTTCTTGTAAGTCTTCTCCTTGTCTGAACTCCTTCATTATTGTCACCAATTATTTGTTTTGCAAGATGATTCTTTTGTACATATTTTGTAGTGTCTTGTTCAACCTTCTCCTCATCCTCTTCTTCTCGTTCCTCTTCTTTGATCGCTGGGCCTACATCATCATCTTTTGGTTCAACCTCAAAATTATTTCTACTAGGCTTACCCTAACTTACATTTTCATCAATCTTGACAATAATGCTTTCCATGATCTTGTGTAGCCTCTTGTAACACTTCTAAGCTTTGATTGGATTGGAATATCCTAAAAATATTCCTTCATCACATCTTGAATTAAAGCTTCCCAAGTCTTCATCTTCTCTTTTAATGTAGCATTTTCTACCAAACACCCTAAAGTACTTGATTGATTTAGGCTTGTCATACCATAGTTCATATGAAGTTTTGTCACTATTTTCTCTTAGCATGGATTTGTTTTGAATATATACAATAGTATGAACTACTTCCTTCCAAAAAGTATCTACCAAATTTACCTCATTTAACATGGCTTTAGCCATTTCCTTCACAATCCCATTTCTTATTTCTACCACAATATTTTTCTGTGGCATTCTTGGTGTTGAATAGTGCCATTGAATTCCATCAATTTCACAATATTCCTTGAATTCACTTTATTTGAATTCTCCACCTTTTTCTCATCGAAGACACCTATTTTTTCTTCCATTATCCTTTACCAACTTTCTAAAATTTTTAAACTTCTCAAATTCTTCAACTTTCTACTTTATAAACGTGACCCAAGCCATCCTAGTATAATCATCAATCAACAACATAAAATATATCTCACCTTGCAGCACCCTTTTCCTTGTTGGACCACACAAATCCGTATGAACTATTTCAAAATGTTTTGTGGTTGAATAATCCTTTGGTGGAAACTTAAACCTTGTTTTCTTTCCTTGCTAACATCCTTTGCAGATAGAATTTTCATGCTTTTCTATCTTAGGCATGTTCCTAACTAGTCCTCTTGAGCTTATTTTTACTAAATTTTCAAATTTTACATGCCCTAATCTTCTATGCCATAACCAACTCTCATCTACTTGTCTTATTAGACAATTGTGGCCTTTTACCTCACAAAGGTTTTAGAGATTACTAGTAGTCCTTACTCCTTGTACAATTGTGTTACTGCTCTTTCTTATCTTGCAACCTTTGGAGTTAAACACAATTTTGTACCCATTGTCACACATCTAGATGACACCAAGAAGGTTGTGTTTCAAACCCTCTACATAGAGGAAAGATTTTGTTTTGTTCTTCCCATCTAGGCTTAGGATCCCTTTACCACAAAATTTGACAAAGGTGTTATCACCTAGGATTACTAATCCTTCTTTACACTTCTTGAGTTCAATTAATTTATTTTTATCTCCATTCATATGCTTGGAGCAACCACTATCAATTATCAAAAAAATTTGTTTCTTTGCATGCAATGTTGTTTGGGAAATCATAGATTGATTGGAACTCTGCTCTTTCTCCTTCCACACCTTCTTAGCTTTCTTTCTAGCTTTCTCTTCCTTTTTCTTAGAAACTTTACTTTCCTTTTCTATTTTGGGAGGTGAGTTTTTCTTTTTCTTAGACTAAACATTTGGTCTTATAAATTTTATTCTACATTCTCTAGCTACATGAAAAAAGTTGTTGCAATTGTAACAGACTATATTGATGTCAACCAAGGGAGAAAATGATTTTTTTTCTTACAAAATTTGTATTATTCCTTGGAATGACTCTACACTCTCTATCCCTATGGCCAAAATAATTACAAGTATAGAAATACCCATAAAAGTATGATGACTACTTGGTCATGATGTTCCCTTGAGATAGAAGAGGAGATCTTCTTTGTCTTGGCTTCCTTGGATAATTTACTCTTGTAAATCCATCATCACCTATTCTTTTTGTGTTTTTCTTCCCTTTTTGTTGATCAAGGGATGACAAGTTGTCCTTCTTGTCTATATTCAACTTCTTCTCTTCATCAAATTTCTCTACCTTAGCTGACTTCTTTTCAACCTCAAAGACTTCCATTTTTTGAGATTTTTCACCACTAGAGACTGATTTTTCTTTTTCCATAAATATTTCATAGAGTTTTGTAGAGGCGTCAACAAATGAGCTCTTTCCTTTCTCCAATCCTAATCTAGATTTTTCTTCATTTGCTAGGTTTTGCATACTTATCAATTCATCCAGAATGTCTGAACCACATTTTAACTTTAAACCCTTACTAATTTGTTCATTAAATTTCTCCAATTCTTTTCTTAAGGTGACTATCTCTACCTCAATCTTTAAACATATATCCACTTTGGATTCTAGTTTGGAATTCATCACTTCTTCAATTCTTTTAGCTTCTTCAACCTGAAGTTTTAGATTTACCACCATCTAATTGGATTTCTCAAGTTCTTATGTTGGTTTATTAGTCTCCTTTTGAGCACTCTTTTTCAATTTCTTGTTTTCTCTTTTAAGATCATCAAACCTATCTCTCAGTTCATCAAGATATTCAAGGTCACTAAACAATTCCCCCTCAAGATCAACAAATGCTTCCTCTTCTTCCTCATGAGAATCCTTAACTTGTTCATCCTTTTGATCCTTAGAGTCCTTGTCCATAAAAAGGAATTATTCCACTTGTTCCTCCATTACAAGAGCATGATCTTGTTGATCACCTAAACTATCACTAGCATAAGATGAATCACTTTCTTCCTAAGTATACATGCTCTTCTTTTTCTTTCCAAAACTCTTTTGTATAGAATAATAAGGTTTATTCCTTTTGCTATCTCCTTCTTGCTCAAAGTTATCTTCTTTATCATAAGGGAACTTAGAAGAAAAATGACCTATTCTACCATAGTTAAAGCATTTAAAGGGAAGCTTACCTTTATACTTGTCAGATCCTCTCCTCAGTCTTCTTCTGAATTTTTCTTCTTCCTAGTCAATCTCTTCATGGTCTGATGTTGTGGATTCATCTTTATCTTTCTTATCTACATTATCCTTTTCCCTTTTTACAACCTTGAATGTAGCTTCTCTCCTTGATAATCAACATCTCCCATTCTCATCTCATATGTAGTAAATATGCCATGCAACTCATCAAGAGTGAGCTTATCTGCTTCTCTTCCTTCTTCAATTGCAGAGATATTAAGATCATATCTATTTGTCATAGACCTTAGAAATTTTAGCACCACTACATCTTCCTTTACCTCTTCTTCAAATCCTTTGTTAGAGTTTACTACATCATCAACTCTTAGAAGGTAGTTTGCAATCTTCTCCTCTTCAATCATCATTAAGCCTTCAAATTTTTCTCTTAGTACTTGAAGTTTTTCCAACTTCACCTTGCTATCTCCTTCATAGATTTTTTTCAATATTTCTCAGACATCATATGCAATTTGAAAATGCATAACCTTGCCATGCATAGAATTAGATAAGTTTCTCATGATGGAAAACCAAGTTTTTTCATTGTTCTCATAGTCCTTTTGTCCTTTCTAGTGTCAGTGGGAAGAGTAGTAGGGAGAATGTATTTGGTTTTGACTTACATCCAGGAACCAATTCCTAGAGATCCCAAATACCTTTTAATCAAAGAGCTCCACTTAGTGTAATTTGTTCCATCAAACCGAGGTGGATTGCTTAAACCTTCCTAATTGTTCATTGTGTTCACACTACTAGAATCTACCTGAGCTAATTAATCTTCACTTAGGGAACCTAGTTCTATGATACCAATTGTTGGAACACAATAGTTTACTAAGAGTGGGGGTGAATTAGTAGATATTAAAAATTTTACTTTGAAAAGATTAATTATTTCAAATCCTTATTGTGCAGATTGAGACTTATCAAGTAAATACAAAAATATGCAAATGCACAAGCATCACATAACACAGGTTGTACATGGAAAACCCAAGATGGGAAAAAACCATGGTGAGAAATGCTACTCAGAGCTACTATCCTAAGCTAGCCTCACAAGCTTGAAATCTAGTTACAATGCTTTAAGGCAACTAACCCTAAGGAGACACCAATCCTTTGGTTTTAGGAGTAGCCACTCCAAGGAATTACCCACTCCCTATTCTAAGAACCTACCTAGTTATATGATGGAACCCACCAATCAGATTTACAATGTAGGATATTACAATTATGATGACAATTCTATGTTGCAACTTATTTGCAACTACACAAAAATGTATGTTTCTCACTCTGCAACTCTTGCTCTACTGTGCACCTCTTTATCCATTCTGCATTCACTTCTTTTTTTGTACACCTATCCTCTGAATCTACTCCCTACTTAGCAACACACCCCCTTTTCTATAATACACTAGTTTGAATGAGCAGAACCCAAACAAAAATCATCAATACAATCAAGGGGTTTACCCTAAATGTAAATCTATAGTTTAATTTCTGATTTTTTCTTGGTTAAGCTTATTCAAGCATAGTGCATTCTTTTTTGTAACAACATTCTCTGCACTATGCCACACTAGATCACCCTTTCTCTAAACTTCTCTCCTATACTAGTTGACTTCTCTTCACCTAGACAAAATCCACATTATCTTCCTTTTCCTTGCTAGCCTATAGACACTTTCTCAAGCCGTGCACCTGTGACCAATACAACTTGATATTTCTTTTTAGGGTTTTTGTCCTTTCTTCTTCAGGAAGCATTCTCTACTTCAAGCCATACCCACATTAATTTATGTTCTAGAACATCTTCTAAGATTAGAGAGTTGTAAACTCTAAATTAGATACACATTTAATGTAATCCTTTTTTCATAAGATCTGAACTCGACCTCTATTAACTTAGTGCTCTGTTATGTCATTTTGCAACTCAAATCACCAATTAAGTTTATTGTTGGAGCAAGTAGACTAATTAATTTCATTCTTCTAGTTGCATGCTTATCAAAAACCATTTACATGGACTTAACCATTTGAAACCACTACCTTCAAATTCTATCCATTGATCTTGTCACTACACACCATGATCCATGGTTCTCTGTTCATCTCGACAACTTTAAGACATTGCCATTAGATTGTTCTCCTTTGAATCTCAATTGTTGATCTCACAACTTTATGATCATCATGCCTCATTACATTAAAAAGACTTGTAAATTACTCACTCTGAACTCTTTCTTTCTCTTTGATAACCTGCCTTCAATTAGCATATCCACATCATCACCACATAATTCACAACACGGATGTGAATTTACTATCGAGCAATCATTTTTTGCAACTTTTTTTCACTTCACCAATTATCTATGTCACTTCATAGTCGAGTCCCACAAAGTGATCGCCATGCATTACTATTTTGAAGGGACTTCCAAATAGCTCCTTTCGAGATTCACCTTTCACTCTGATGGGGTCCTCAACAAGATGTCAAAGGGATCGAGCATAAGGTCTCTCCAAACATCACCAGTCACTCTAATTAGGCTCTTATCATAATGTTGACGAGACATCTTAGCAAGTATCACTAAAATCCATTGGTCCATTTGATGAACCATGCAACAACAAAGGGGTGGTCCCCACTGACCACATGTGGCCTTTGTCTATACAAGCCATGACATGTCAATCAACCACGTAGCTCCACCTATCTGCTACACTGCCACCAAATCTACCACATTTTTTGTTGTGTCGAAGGGACTCATTATAGAGTCACTTCGATGTTGATTCATCTCACCAATGATGAGCCATCAAAATATTGAGTAGAAACTTAAACCTCTCTGCTCAATATGGTGTTGTCACCCCGATCAAATACACATCCTCTACTAGCCTTCATAGAAGGGACTTCGATAAATCGAAGAGAATTCACTTATTATCTCTTTGAGGACTTAAAGTCACTTTGATAGTTTCTAAATGTATCCTTTAAATGCTAGGAAAAGGGGGTTAGTTCCCTATGATTGTAAAGAAATAAGTGATGACTTAAATGATTTTCAGCCTGCAATAACAAGTCATTGAAAAAATAGAATACTGCTTGAGCACTGTGACTATAAACTCCTCATTGCACCATTTTGATCAACTTGTGCAACACTTTGCAAGATATATGCTTTACACCATGAACAAACTACACATTTATAGAGCTTGAACCACACCTTTTGAAATCAATGATAATAATATACCAATAGGAAAGTTGTATGATCTTTCTCTTCACTAGTTTTTTGGCCCTTTCCTTGTGATATTTCTTCTCCACACTCATATGTATCAAAGTTTTTGATACTTCTTGCACCTCTGATGTGGTTACTATTTGTGATGAAGAGGTGAGTCCCTCAAATTATGTGCTAGCCATTCCATGTAACCTTTTGGATCTTTGTGTTGCTAGTGTGCTAGCTTTTGAAAGTGGCGTGGAAGAGGACAACTGTGATTCCCCTTTTGGTGGTATACCTCATTGATTTTGTAGTTGCTCTTTATTTTTTTCAAATTTATCTTCTGCATTATTCTTATAAATTTGGTCCATGATTTCTTTGTATGTCCCAAATATTTTTTCATTTGGGTCCTTTGGCTTGTTGAGGATATTTGTAAAATAGGTATCTACTTCCCTCTATGTTATTTCATAGGGTTGCTTGGGAATCCATGTTGTCTATGTTTCCACCACCTCCATATATGTGCAATCTTTTTCTACTAGAAAATTAATGTTATTGATGTTTTTTTTTTACAAATTTGTATGGTATCCACTCTCTATCTGGTAGTTATTGCTAGAATATCTTGAAGAAACCCTAGTATACAATGGTGTTTTTGTTCATCTAGGAATTGCTGAGCATGGATCTTTATTTGTGCCACCATTGGTAGGATTATTTTCCATACCTTTCCTTTGAATGTTGGTAGCTCATTTAGGAAGTAGAATACCAAGAACATGAGTAGTGTGTCATACCAAAAATTATATTGTGAGGTTTTGATATTTTGTAGATTCTATATCATTTTCTCCATCAGAAACCTCACATAGGTCAAAATATTTCCCCTCTATCACCATTTGGTATGTGGTGTGAATTGTTGTTGCTATTATTGAGTCATCCGTATTGGTGTAGTATATTTTGTATACAATCCCCATTGTGGCATGCTGCACAACAGGGTTTAATCACTCAGATGATCAATCTTCATCCATCTGGTGTTGTCCCCATAAGATTAATTACTTTATCATATTTGATTGATTTTTTAGCTAGGATTTCTCCAACCATACTCAACCCCGTTATCCCATGAATTTCCTTCTTTGTGATATGGTAGGGTTTTTCGAGGTTTATGAATTCTTTGTGCACTCTTCTTTCAACTAACCTAACCCAATTTTGTTCATCGTAGAAATTTGTGTAATCCTTCTATACATCAAGATGCTTTCATTTCACATCCTAATATTGTGGTTGATATGTGATTTGGTATGAAGTGAGTAGGGTTTGTCGAAGCTCCTCAAACTTTATATGGTCTATTTCATCTATGGGATCGTGGATGAATTTTATTACATCTTTTGTATACACTACATCTATGGTGATTCTTGAGAATGCTCCATATTTATATACCTCCATTTCCTTGAATAGGTATTTCTTGTATTTTTGGTGTGACTTCTTTGCAACGTTGGCCAAAGTTGGTGTTGCTATTGTTTCTAGCTATATTGTATGAGTAACAAAGCTCAGTTAACATTTTTTCACTTAGAGAGTTTGAGTGAAAAGTGAGTATGGAGTGGGTGTAGGAGTGTTTAAATAGGTTTAAGGCTAGCTGGTGGTATTTATGTATTTTTTCTTATTGATTTTCATAGGCTTTTCTAACCATTTGTAGCCTTGGACCTCTAACATTTTGATTCTATTTTTTATTGATTTAAAGTGAATAATTTACATAATTTACAATATGTGTCTTTTATATCTTTATGATTTTCATCCCTCTAGTTGGTGGTAATTTTTAAGTCTTACACCATTTACATGTCCTGTTATGTGATCGTCGTCTAACCTTCTTAATATTACCACTCCTAATTTTGGAATTTGGTCTATGTAGTAAGGTCCTAGCCACCTTACTTTTAACTTGATTTTTGAATTTATTGTCATATAGTAGAACCAAATATATTATTTGGAAAGTCTTAGTCCAAAGGTTTTTATCATGCCAAGATTTTGATTTTTTCATTCCATTTGCTCATTGTACAAGGCTATGAGCCTATTCTCAGACAAATTTTTCTAACTCTTCTATTATCTATACTAGGGATTCATCATCACCTGACTATAGTGTTAATGTAGTATGTAGGTTAGGCACTATAAAGTTCATGGAAAATACAACATTAGTTCCATATACTAATTGGAATGGTGTAAACTTGTTAGTTCTTTTTTAGGATGTTTAATAGGCACAAAGTACTACATGTATCTTTATATCCTAGTCTGACCTATTTCCATCACACATTTTGGTGAGTGTTGTACCAATTATATTGTTTAGATCTTCACTTGGTCCATTTTCTTGGGGATGATAGGGTGAGCTCTTACTGTGTGTAATCATAAAATTATGTAGTAGCTTTGTAATTATTTTATTGAAAATTATTTGCCTTGATCACTTACTATACTCAACGAGCAACCATACCTATTGATTATATTCTCATACAAAAAATTTATAGTAGTCTTTATGGTACAATCCTTATTAGGTTCTACTTCTGCCCATATTTTTAAGTATTCTACCCTTGTTATTATGAATCTTTCTCTAGAATGTTTGACAGATGGATCAGTAGGTCGTATAAAATATCTCCCATTTTTCAAATGGATATATGCTAGCATTGGTTGTAGGGGAATTTCATCTCTTTCATTAGGTTTCCCTACACTTTGACAAATGACACATTTATTTATATACTCTTTTGCATCTCTATGAAGGGTTGACTACCAAAGTCTAGCTATTTTAACTCTTTTGGCCATTGTGTCACCACAATTGTGTCCTCTTGTTACTCCCTCATGTGTTTCTCTCAAAATGAATTATCTCTTATGTTCATAAAAACCCTTATTATGATTTCATCTTGTCCTATGTGGTTTAATTCTCCTTCTATCAATTTCTAAGGTAGGGGTTTCCACAATAAGGATTCTTTATCTTGCAGTAAGAGATCTATAGGAAATTCTCCTATTGCAACGAGTATAGAAATATCATGTAACTCTTTATGTACCACATTTATTCTAAATAAGTGTTCACCAAGTGGATATTCTGGCCTATCCTTTGGTTCTTCCCTTATTTCTATTATGTATAGGTAATCAGGTCCTTGATTGTTCTTTCCTAGTTTCACCATTATTTTGAAGTCAAATTCTTGAAACAAAAGCAACCACCTATATATTCGGCCTTGTATGATAGGTATATTTAGTAATTATTTTAGCAGCCCATGTTCTATAAAGAAATTCAAGGGTGTTGATAGTAGATAATATCTAATTTTTTAGAGAGCATAAACTATGGGTAAGGCCTCTCGTTTAGTAGTAGTATAGTTTTTCTATTCCTTGGATAATTTCCTACTTGAAAATTCTATGGGATGATCCTTATTTCCTTTGGGTTGAACCAATACTACTCCTATTGCAATTCTAGATGCATCTACATGTACATGAAATGTTATATTTCAGTCCAAGAATATTAGGATAGGGGCCTCGATAATTTTTTTTGTTTAAGTGTGTCAAATTCTATTTGGCATTCTTCATTCCATTCAATATTTCTACTAGCTTTCTTTTTCAGTAGTTCTTCCAATGGTGTAGCTATTCTAGCATAATATTTTATAAATTTGTGAAGATAACTAGTATCTCATAAGAAATTTTTAACTTTTAGAGCTAATTTAGGAGGTGGTAGTGTCATAATTAGGATAACTTTCATTGGGTATACCATCAAATCCTTTTTTGTATATAATGTGCCCTAGTAGTGTCCCGTAGGGTACTGCAAATACATACTTCTTCGAGTTTAATTCTATTTGTATACTTCAACATTTTCCTAGAATCATTCTAAGTAATTTTATATGGCATTTTAGCAAATTGTATACTATCCAATCATCTAAAAATTGGATCCAGAAAATCTAAAAATTTCATAGTCTCAAAATTTAACCAAATCAACATCATCGGAAAGAACTCACTAACACGATCCTAGCGCAACTTGAATGGGCTAAGGAGTCTGTACATAGAAGTTATGCTTAGTCAAAGGTTTGGTCAAATAGGAAAATTAGGTGTCGAAACAAGGCTAAAAAATAGATCATCTCCAAATCAGCAAAAAAGTAGTCTCTGATCGAAGGGCTCGTCAATACAGTTTTGATACCTTTTGAATCACATCAAATGGAGTCTATATGAGCAAGATAGCACTGATCAAATTTTCCAAAAGGGTAGGTTTATTTGTATAGTCAACATTATTGCTGATGTTGCAAGACAAGGTGACGTGGCAGATGATGACGTGGCATAAGTAGTTGAGGGCATTTATCTTATTTGAATTAGAAATTAAGCCTGAAATATATGAGCCAAACCCTTTAAAATAAAATGCATAAATATTTTAAAAGGGCTTTAAGACTTTAAAAGGTTTACAAAAAACAATCCATATCCCTATTTACATGGATTATTAAAAGATAATCCATATCCCTATTTACATGTTAAGATTTGTGAGAATATCCTAAGGGGTTTTTAGGATAATTTTAAAGATTGTTAAATTCAAAATAGGAGATAGGGAAATATTTTGGATATATTATTGTTAACCCCTATTTAGTATAGGAAATTGTATAAAAGGGAAATTATTGGAGACATTGGGATATTGGTGATTAGAGGAATTAGAATGCTCTTGGATTGAAAATTCACTTGGAGAGAATAATCGTATTATTGGGAAGTTATTGTGAAAGGTGGAGAATTTGAATTCTTTGAGAGAGAGATTACAAGGTGTTGATTATTACACCAAAAAATGTAAAGGAGAGAGAGACTGTGAGAAATTCTTATGCAAGTGGGGCTTGGATATTGTAATAAGGCATTTTCATTACTTGTTGATATTAATAAAGTGGTCTACCTTGAGAAGTGGACTTAGAGACGTAGTCCTGATTGGATGAACTTCATTATCAAGTTCATGTTCCTCTCTCTCTTCTATCTTTTCATTCTTCTCTCTCCTATCTTTTATTCTTTTAGATTTAATTATTTATTTGTTTTCTAATTACAACTCTTTAGTAATTAGTTAATTTCATTAACTCATATAAATGTGAACCTAGTTTGTAATTTCAATGGTTAAACAACTTAGTCACACAATTCTATTGGATCAAGATTAGCTATAATTTGAGTTAATTGTAAACCTCTAATTACATATCAAAGTGGTATCAGAGCCTCTTAACAAGAAATTACGAAAGTGAATGTTAACTAGGTTGAAATTGAAGCAAGGAGAAGGTGCACTTATAGAGTTCAATCCTGAGATCGAAAAACGAAGATCTTTTCCACAATCAGAAATGGTAGCTAAACAAAGTCCTACTGATGAGAAAGCTTTCTAGAAAGAATTTCTCGAAATGAAGGCTATGGTGGAAGTTATTTTCCAAGAGAGACAAGAGCGAAGGAGGAAAAAGGAACTCAAGAATAGAAATAAGAATGAAGGTGAATCCACTTCAAAAGATGATAAAGGTAAAGGAGTAGGAGGTGTTAGTGACCCTCTTGAACCTCCATCCCCATCTTCTTCATCATCTTCATCTTCTTCATCTAATTCTTCAAAGAAGAAAAAACTTGTATAGTATGAAGCTAATATACCTTTGTTAAAGCTTGATGTTAAATTTGAATTTCCAACTTATAATGGAGAAATAGATGCAAAAAAACTTGATAATTGGATAAAACAAATTGAAGTTTATTGTAGAATTCAGAAGTTTACTAACAATTCTCAAAAAATCCAATTAGTCACTCTTTGCTTGGGAGGCATAGCCTTAATTTGGTGGGAGAGAAAAATTTAGGAAGATCTAAGCCGGTATGGTAAAATTATTTCTTCTTGGTTTGAGTTTATAGCTACATTAAAGAAACAGTTCTATCCATTAGGTCATATGCAAAAAGTAGTAATGAATTGGTAATCATTAAGGAAAGAGAAAGGACAAAGTGTACAAGAATACACACAGGAGTTTAAGAAAAGAGCTTTAAGTTTGGGCATTCCTTCATACACTCAAGAAACTTTGTTAAAGTATATAGGTGAATTACATGAAAATTTGAGGCATACAATACTTATGTTTAATCCAACTAACCTTGATGAAGTCAGTGTGCAAGCCATTCATATGGAAATAGGCTCGAGGAATAGCCATGATGGTCTCTTAATGGACTCCAATAAGCACAAAGGGAGCAAGAAAGGGAAGGAGAAAATGCAATGGACAACTATTGTAAAGAAAGAGGAGGATAAGCCTTATTGCTCACATTGCAAGAAGAAAGGGCACAAAGATGCAAAGTATTGGAAATTGCATCTTGATCAGAAACTAGAATGGTTCAAGGATCAAAAGGGTAAGCAAAAGATTGTAGGTATTATGCATGATCTTGGATCATATTCAGATGATGAAACCAAGATCACAATTGTGGGTATAAAAGGTAACATTCCTATTGTTAATACTAGTTCCCATGCTTCTTTTGTAAAGTGTAATGAAGTACCTGTTGAAAGTAAAAGGAATGAATCATTTCATATAAGGGCTATTCAAAAACAAAATAAGATTGATACACTCATTGATAGTGGACCACAAGTGAATCTAATCTCTGAACAAGTTGTTAAGAAATTGGGATTAAAAACCACTCATCCTAAGCCATATCTATTGGGTTGGGTGCATGATAATGCTCAGCTACATGTGTCAAAGGAATGTAAACTCTGATTTGCAATAACATCCAAGTTTGTAGATGAGGTAGAGTTAGATGTAATTCTGCTTGACATCTATGGGATAGTTCTAGGTAGTCCATACTTGTATGACAAAAAAACCATTTTCTACAGGGGACATTACAAGTATCATTTGTTTAAGGATGGAATTGAATATATTGTAAAATCTCATCACATGAAGAATGATAGATATGTTGTAAACATAGGGAATATGAAGATGGTTGTAAATGCAAGCAATTATTTAACTCTCATGTTTGTAACAATAGTGATACTAAGCATGAAGATGATATAGTGTCACAAACAACACAATGTGAGGATCAGTTGCAAGCACAGTTAAGCCTTCAACCAAAGGTGGTAAAAGAGTGTTTGAATGATTCATTTTCTAACAATGTTCCTATTCAGAAGCTCCAACATGTTGATTCTTTTTCCTTCACATTAGTTTATTCAATACTATTGCCTGTTAATCTACTAGTTATTTCTATGTGGATGATGGATGCGATAGTGAATATTGATGAATATGTAGTTAATTGTATCAATAATACTATCTCATTTATTTTTGTGTTTGTGATGGGTTGGATGTTCAAGATTCTAGTAGGGTGGATAGATGGTACTAAGAAAGTGGGGTGACAATGCCCTAGCTCAAATTCTATGTAAAAATAAACTTTTGGTAGTCCAGAAGCTTCTCAATAGGGAGGAATGATCTAGGTGGATCCAGAAAACCTAAAAATTTCATAGTCTCAAAATTCAACCGAATTAGCATTGTTAGAAATAACTCACTGACACGATCCTAATGCAACTTGAATAGGCTCAAAAAGAGTCCATACATAGAAAATATGCTTAGTCAAAGGTTCGGTCAAATAGGTGAATCAGGTGCTGATACAAGGTTGAAAAATAGATCATCTCCAAATTAGGAAAAAGTAGTCTCAGATCAAAGGGCTCATCAATATAGTTTTGACACCTTTTGAATCATGTCAAACAAAGTCTGTATGAGCAAGATAGAGCCAATCAAAGTTTCCAAAAGGGTATGTTGACTCATATAGTCAGCATTGTTGTTGGCATGTCAAGACAAGGTGACATGGAAAATGATGACATGGCATAAGTAATTGAGGGCATCTATCTTATTTGGATTAGAAATTAGGCCTAAAATATGTGAGCCAAACCATTTAAAATAAAATGCATAAATATTTTAAAAGGGCTTTAAGACTTTAAAAGGTTTATAAAAGATTATCCATATCCCTATTTTTAAGGCTTGAAATCCATATCCCTATTTACATGGATTATTAAAAGATAATCCATATCCCTATTTACATGGATTATTTAAAGATAATCCATATCCCTATTTACATGGATTATTAAAAGATAATCCATATCCCTATTTAGATGTTAATATTTGTGAGAATATCCTAAGGGGTTTTTAGGATAATTTTGAAGATTGTTAAATTCAAAATAGGAGATATGGAAATATTTTGGATATATTATTGTTAACCCCTATTTAGTATAAGAAATTGTATAAAAAAGAGGATTATTGGAGACATTGGGATAGTGGTGATTAGAGGAACTAGAATTCTCTTGGATTGAAAATTCTCTTGGAGAGAATAATCGTATTATTGGGAAATTATTATGAAAGGTGGAGAATTTGAATTCTTTGAGAGAGAGATTACAAGGTGTTGATTATTACACCAAAAATTGTAAAGGAGAGAGAGACTATGAGAAATTCTTATGCAGGTGGAGCTTGGATATTGTAACAAGGAATTTTCATTGCTTGGTGATATTAATAAAGTGGTCTACCTTGAGAAGCGGACCCAGAGACATAATCCTGATTGGACGAACTTCATTTTCAAGCTCGTGTTCCTATCTCTCTTCTATATTTTCATTCTTCTCTCTCCTATCTTTCATTCTTTCAGCTTTAATTCTTCATTTGTTTTCTAATTTCATTTCTTTAGTAATTAGTTAATTTCATTAAGTTATATAAACATGAACCTAGTTTGTAATTTCAATGGTTAAACAACATAGTCACACAATTATGTTGGATTGGGATTAACTATAATTTGAGTTAATTTGCAAGTTAATTGTAAACCTCTAATTATAGATCAAATTATACCTCCAAGAATTCATGTATGAATACTTTAAATGTATTTATAATTATCATATTGAATATCACAATTTCATTCTTCAAGACAAATGGCTAGAAAAATAATCTACATTATTAGTGAATGAGTAGATTTCTCTTCCCACTATTGATTCCAATATTTCCTTAATGAATGGTGTAGGGAAAGGGTCAAGAATGCAAACTTTATTATGTCATAAGAAGTCGACACAAGCTCTTACCTTGCATGTCTTGTTTTGTATAACTATAAGGCTAATCCATTTTGGATCTTCTATTGGTTTGATTATCCCTACTTTAATATTTTTATCTAACTCTACTTAAACTTTCTTTTTCATGTTTTGAATCAGTCTATATGGTCTCTTTCATACTAGTTTAGTTCCTTATTTCAATTTGATCTTCATAAATCCTACTTCTTTTATCCCTTTCAAGTCTATGAATGTTCTAGCAAATAATTCTTCAAAATTTGATAGGATCTTTGTAATTTATGCAACTAATTTATCATCCCAATATTCTCCTATTTTGGCAAGTTTAGGGTCCCCTTATTTGTAATATTTTCTTCTCTTAGCTTGATTGGTTGATTTTAATATTTTTATTTGGATTATGTTGGGGACTCTAATTCCCTTTCACCTTGGTTGACTTCTATATCTATTTTGCATGTATCTTCATCTTCTTGTTGAGTAAAAAAAAATATTTTCTCTAGCAATGTAGATTATTTTTCTAGCCATTTAATATATTTCCATATTCATTTTATTTGTGGGGGTGGTGTAGGGGTTTGCAATACAAACATTTCACTACTTGTATCTTGTTTGAATATTATCTCTTTCATTTTGAGTAGTGTGGTATGCATATGTTCATCCTTATTGTGAAAAGAAAAGGTCTGTATAAAATCCATCTTAAGTTATGTCCAATATTTTATTTATCCTCATTTTTTTTGCTTTATATACCAAGTGTGTGCAACTAGTGATAGTGTCTAGTAGAATAGTTGTATGCATAATCATTCATCATACCAATTCAATATTTTCTATATTATGATACATGTGGTTAAATGATCCTCTGGTAATATATTCCCATTGTATTTTGGTATCTCCTTGTATTCTCCTACTTTCAGTAGGTATCTTATTTCAATTAGGATTTGAAACATGTCCCATTTGTTCAACTAGTCTTTGTGTGGGTTGCAACAACTTGAAGTGTTGAAAATGAGTGTGTTCTTTAATATGTCAAGTCTGAGTTCTTCCATATGGAAAATTTGTTCTATATATGTAATAAATCATAATAGATCTTTGAATCTTAAATAATTGGGATGTTTAATATGAGAATTTTTTCCTAAGATTTGAATTATTTGGAAACATATTCCAGGTGAGTCATAACTACTATCTTCTAGGTTTCCACAATTATTTTACAATAGGTTATCTAAATCTATGGTAGAATGTGGAGTATTCTTTGGTGTCCACCTAATCACGAATACTCTGTAGAATCCGATAATCCTCTGAGATTATAGTTTCATTTCTTTCTACATCCATGCATCTACGACTTCTTCACTATTCATGCTATAAGTACTAATTTCTATTTCAACTTCCCCTTTCAAGTTTGGTTATTTAGGGGTGTCATATATTGGTAATTTTGATATTATGTTGATATTTTGTTCTTAGAGTTATGATATTATTCTATGTTTACTTCCTTTAAATATGACTCATTTGGTTTTTTTCCTAATAGAATGTGGATAATTATTTTTCTTTAGAAAATGATATTTCTTCCTTCCTTGAGTCTGCAATATATTTTGTATTGACAAACCACCTTAGTCCTAGTAATGTGTTAAATGAATCAAAGGTTTATTTGATGGAAACTACCTTAAAGTCTAATTTTTTCTCTTTTTTTCCAAGTCCCCAATATTTTCATCCCAATGCCATTTGCTAAGCTAATATTATAGGGTGTTTGTTCAAGTTTAGGTTTTCCTATTTGTTCCCACACCCATTTTGGGAGCATTTTTATATCAAATCCTAAGTCTACTATCACATTGGTTATTTTCTTATGGTTGATATTTATTGTAATCATAATGGGTTGTGTCTTCCATTGTCTATCATTCTTACCTATTGTTCTTATTTGTGGTGTTTTATTGTATTTGTTCTAATACTTATAAATTGCTTTATTTTATCTAGTACATTGGAATATTTGGATATTTTTATTAGTTGTTTGAGTATTCTCAATTCTTGTTCTGAGAAGTAGTCATGCTATTATGCTTCTTGGGCTTGTTATTTTATGACAATTTTCCTTGTTTGTAACACTATTCAAGGTCATGTTGCTTCTTGGTTGGGTGGATTTTGTAGTAGTTTCTCTTTCTGTGTTTATATTTCGATCATCTATGGTATTCATTCCCTATTTGGTAACTACTATTACTATTTTTGTTGTTGTTGTTGTTTGGTCCTATATAGGTATGATTTCCTTCAATGTTACTAGTTGTAGTAGTGCTAATGTCAGATTGCTCTACTTTTTGGTATCTCCTATTTGTTTCCTTTGGTTCCTTTGTTATTTTCCTTAATAGTCTTGCTCCTCTATGTGTATTTAAATTTTGGAGCTTGTCACTTTTTTTACTATGGTGCCACATTCTTATAATAGCTTTAGGCTTTATCATAATTGAATATATTAGGCTTTGTGCTTATGTAGAATTTGCATGGTTTCTTCTTATCACCCCAGCATTCATTTGTGAAGTATCCTCACTTACCGTAATTGAAGTAGGTGGCATTTTTTCACCTTCCCCATCTACCTCCAGCTCTCTCTCCTTAGAAATAACCTTTATCATTATATGGTCCCTAATTCTATTGGTTTTGTAGGGAATTTATATTCCTCTGGTTTTTCCATTTTGGTACTTTATGCCCATGGTACTATAGGTAAAGTGTTCTTTCTACCAAATATTCCACATATACCAACCTTTGCTGGTCATTATGGTTTGATACATTTGGATCTTCTCTTAAATGAAATAGTTATGATGGAAGATCTTTTATTTCATGATCATCCCATTCTCCACAAGTTCCATAGTAGACTGAGTTCATCTTTTTAGGTAGTTCCCTAAGATCTACCTTTAGCGAAATTTATTTCTTTTCTCCAATTTCCTTCTAGCATTCATTCCTTATGTGACCTTTCTATCCATAATAGTTACTAGATATTGGGTCTCTATGCCTACATATCTTTTTTTTCCCCATAATATCCTATCACATTCTTAGTTTTTCCACTTTGAATCTTAATTTCTTCATTTCCTTGTTTTCTTTTTCTTCTCTAGTTTTATTTCTAATGTTACTTTGGATATGACCCACTCAATTTTTTATTTTTTGATCAATGGTTCCTCCAATATTTTAGTTATTTCCTTAAATATCTTATCAAACTTCATGATGGTTTCATCTTCATTTCATGTAAGTTCTCATATTTTTCTTACCCCTTCGGTAGGTAGTTCTAAAGTGTCAACTTTTGCTAAGAACTCTTGTTTTACTACATCCCAATCCTTGTCATTTTCTAGATACATTTTCTTGTACCACTTGAGGGTATCACCTCATATGGATCTAATAAAATTGAACAAATTTGTGATTGAGGAATGAAAAGATGAGAATTGGATCAAAGCAATGAAAGAATATTTAGAACATATAGAGAAGAATCTAACTTGGGAATTGGTTCCAAGACTAGAAAATAAGAATGTGATTGGTACTAAGTGGGTATTTTAGGAACAAGGCTAGACTTGTGTGTATAGGTTACTCATAGGTTGAAGGTATAAAATTAGAAGAATCTTTTTCTTTAGATACAAGAATGGAAGCTATCAAGATGTTCTTAGCTTTTGTAGCACATAAAGATTCCAAAGTTTATTAGATGGATGTGAAGTATGCATTCTTGAATGGTGAGTTGGAAGAAGAGGTATACATTGAACAACCAAAATTTTTTTAGTTGTCATAAGATGCAAATATGGTCTATAGGTTGAAGAAAGCATTGTATGGATTGAAGCAAGCTCATAGAGTGTGGTATGCAAGGTTAGACAAGTACTTGCTACAACAAGGATTGAAAAAAGGTACTACAAATAACAATCTATATTTCAAAGTTGAAGGAGATAAATCCTAATTGTGGCGGTATATGTTGATGATATAATATTAAGAGGAAATGAAAATGTGTACAAAAGGTTTGCAGAGGAAATGTAGAAAGAATTTGAGATGTCATTATGTGGGGAGATGAATTTCTTCCTTGGTTTGTAAACCAGTCAATCAAAAGAAGATATATTCATATTGTGAATGTCGATGTTATAACTATACAAACACAACAAACAATCATACAATTCGATCATTATGCAAGTTAAATCAACATTCCCCATAGAATTCATTTGAAATGCACAAAATAAGAAATGGAAATGAAGAACACAAGTGAAAACTATCAAATCCTATCTAATGCAAGCAAACTCTCAATCCCATGGGGGAATTGGTGCCATTTTGATGTGGAAAATGGCCCTTTCCCAATCCATTGAAAAATTGGTGATGATTTGATGAAGATTTGATGCTCTTTGGTTGAATTCCTGCATAACCTAGCTATGAAAATGAGAAAATGGATGAACAATGGATGAGAAAATTTAAAATCTGAAGATAATGTCTTTACATGAAGTTGTGGATCCAAAATCCAAATGAGAGCATCTTATTTATTGATGAGAGTGATGGAGAATGAGGCAAAATAGATGAATGTGGGACCAAACTCCAACCAATGACCAAGTGCCACTTGTCAACATGTGAGTGGACAAAGGTGGAGCATATTTTGGTCATTGTGCAATTAAATGCAATTAGGTGGATTTTCAAAATGGGTGAAATGAAATGTTGGAGGGAGGAGAAAATGAAGTTAATGCCACTTGGCTCAAGGAAAAACAACATGTAAAAGTTTTAAATGCCGTGTTGGATGTACAAACCCTTTTGGAGGGATTTTTCAAATTTGGAGAATATTCCATTATTGATGCCTTTTTTGAAAGTAATTAAAGATTTAATAAATCAATTGAAATGATTTTCATGAGCAAGTTGCAAAATCTAGAGGATTTAGGTGATTAAGATTAAGATTAATCAAGATTTGATTAATTTAAAAGGAGATTAGTTGATTTTACCATTTAGATTTAGATTTTTGGATTAATTTAAATCAAAATGAGAGGAATATGATTTAGAATTAATTAAATAAAGATTTTGATTTATTTAATTAAAAGGAGATGATGTTAGATTAAATCAAATAAATATTGCTTTATTTAATTTAATAGAATGATTTTAGAGATTTAATTAAATAAAATGAATTATTTAATTAATGAGAGACTATAGAAGTTAATTAAATAAACTTGATTTATTTAATTAACAAGAGACTATAGAAGTTAATTAAATAAAATTGATTTATTTAATTAACAGGAGACAATGACTTAATTAGATAAAATTGATCTATTTAATTAAGAGATGAAAAGTGATGAATTTAATTAAATAAAGATTATTTAATTAAATGACTAGCAAATGAGATGATTTAGGATGAAGTGGTGTTAGTAATCAGGATCAGGTGTAATTGGTACATTTTCCATGTCTACATTTTTCCCGTCTTTGAAGCAATGTACCTATTGCGTTGGTTCAAAGAATAACCTTGCGATCAAAATTCAAAAAAAAATATCAATTTTTTAAATGCCCCACTATTGCCCCAGTGAGAAGAAACATGCTGATATACTACCCTCTCGAGAGATTGGCTGAAAATTTTGATTTTTGGGTGGTCTTGTGAAAAAGGAGGACAAGGTGTCTCATGGGTCCAGAAAGGCTCCATGATGCCAAAAATGTTCAAAAACATAAAATAATGATGCAAAACGACCCTCAATTGGGTGAAAATGGGCCCAGGGGTCCAAAACCCTAGCTGGACGGCTAAACAGGGTAAAAAATCCCTAACTTTTTGTCTTAAATAGGCCTTGAGGGGCCACTCTGAATTCATTTGCACACCTAGCTTTTAGAAATTCTTGTGATTTGAGCTCTAAGGACTCATCAAGATGGCACAATGTGTGCTTCCACAACACATTTTTGAGCACGTGCGAGTGTACCAGAGGATTCCCTGCATAGGACCAGTAGTATGTCATCTTGTCCCAACCTTTGTTTTTAATTTTTGAGTGCATTAATTAGGGTCTAGAGGACAACCAAGTCAAGTAGCATTTAGTGTCGCTGAAAACCTTAAATTAGTGTCATGTGGGCTTAACCTGCACCATTGGTGAGAGTTGCGATGTGGTGGCAGAGTTTAGAATTTAGGGTTTAGGTTACAAAGCCTACCACACTTGCAAATTGCACCACGACGGTCCTGTTTGAAATTTAGGTCAAGGGGTCAAATTAAAATGTTGTCAAACTACACCACAACAATGGAGTTTGGAATTTTTAGGCTTCCAGTGGCGTAGTTTAGAAGTTTCAAATAGTGACACATATGCAAACATTGATGCATTAGTTGTTTCAAGCACAAAAACTCCAAAAAAGATCTCAATTATTTTATGAAACTTGATGCGGTGACTTTCCTGATGCAAGAGGACATGGAGCCAGTCTACTCATAGGAGCAAATGTCCTTGATCTTGAGTAGATTGACTCAAGATTCCCCTTTATATGAGGTACTCCAAGATCACTTGGGATAGATTGGATTTTGATATGTTGTGTACGCCCCAATGATTAGGATGCACCTTGGCATGATGACAACATTGGCAGAGCGCTAGCATAGTGAGACGTCCTCATTTCACTTCCCCACAAGAGACGCCACAATGACCCTGGAGGATGTGTGGCATATTTTGCAATTGCCAATCCATGGAGAGAAAATAATCTATGATGTGGATGCTGGTAGAGATGTTTTCTACGAGATTATGGGCATGGACAAGATATTTTTTTAGAGGGTCAGATCGAGCTAGAGTGGTATAGGGCTATAGTACCGTCCTTCAGATTGATAGTAGCTACCATCATTTTGGGACTGATGGCATCAGATCAACGTGGCCAATATTTCAACTCAGTATGCAGTCTTTCCTAGGAGTGGATGCTCAGACATAGAGAGTGCTTTGCCTAGGGTTAGTGATGTTGGCCTCCATCTACCATGATCTTCATGAGTTCGCATATTGTGATAGTCAGGCCATTAGATCAGGAGTTACATTGGTGCATATTTGGGCCTGGGAGCACATTGTAGTGCTCTACCCTCGAGTCACCCCCATCGACATGGAGCCAGATGACCCAGTCATCTGGAGATACATGGGTGCACTTAATTTTAGGCATGCAGGGGAAGCACACATTTGACATTGACGGCGGGTCATTGACAAGATGACTGTTTTTACCTGGAGGCCTTGGCTCAGCATGCCTACTTGGTATGATGATGTTCAACAATTGTTGTTCGCTAGGAAGGGCCATTTGATGTAGGGTAGGGAGCACATGATGATAGAGTGGTATTTTCTAGACCGAGTTTCCTGATAGTTTGGAGATACACAGGACTGTCCCGATGAGCAGTACATGGCCATCTTCACACACACTATGAGGGAGATGACATGGGGTCATACCATTCCTGTAGATGAGGAAATTGATTCTTTTAGATAGCTAGTGGCTAGGCCATGGCCTTATGATTAGGGACCAACAGACTTAGGGATGACCTAGGCATATAGAGATTGGTTTTGTCCACCAGTGAGATTGACAATACTTGGTGCACTTTTTCCACAATGAAGACCTAGAGGTTGATCTGTAGGGCAGGGGCAGGGCTGAGGAGGAAGAGGGGATGGTGATAGAGATGGAGAAAAGGATGGTGGCAGGGGCAGAGGAGGAGGCAAAGGAGGAGCTCGCACACCCCTGCGATAGCCAGAGCAACATCTTGAGCAACACAGAGATCAGAGGGATGCCCCTAGAGATAGGCATCAGGAATAGCCTAGGGATGGTCACCATGACCAGGATAGGCAGTGGTCAATCGCTATTCTAGCCACCACCATAGCTAGACTCAAGGGATGATCAAATTTTATAGTTATAGGTGCTGACGACAGAGATGGACTAGGTGAGACAACAGGTCTTGGCTCTGATAACCAAGAGAGATTAGGCTATCTAGCAGTGGTAGGTTGTCAAGCTACAGGTGATGCAGGAGATGGGCTGACGACAACAACTAGAGAGCATGGATTCATCCTCCTCCAGGAGCATAGTATCCATGTGGGCATATCAAGAGGCCATATGAGAGGTCGAGTATTATCAGGTGCATTATCACCAAGCAGTGCCTCGAGTGGCACAAGTTCTAGATTTTTCATAGTAGACTAGATATAGGCCTCCAAAGGGTTATAGGGAGAGGCAAGGTGGTGAGGGGAGTAGCCAGTAGGGATAGCTCATTCACTATTCTTTTGAGATCCACATGCTCATTTTTGATAGCCCCATGGGTGATTGTACTATACTATTTGATAAATACACTTGATCTTGATTTTGTACCATGACAGTGTAGTATTATTTTGATGATATATATGATATGAGATGATTCAATCTGATGTATGATGTGTCCTATCTTATTTATGCATTATGGATGGATGTTTTTACTTTTTACATGTGATGGTCTATATGTGATGCAATGATTCTATCTTATGTGATGCAATGTAATTGTATGTTTCTATATGATGTTATGTAGTGATTTATGGATGCATTTCTTTTTTAGTATCTTTTCTTACGCACTTTTGATGATGATGTATGGATAATCCAAATGTTATGATATGCGAATGCTTAGACTAAAAAATCTATATTATGCACCTAATGGATGATGATGATAAGATGTATGAGATGTAATCTTTTTATTTTCCAATATTTTTCTCATTTATATGTGATGATGCAATGGATGCTTTGATGATGTACATGATATGAGTTAATAATGCCTATGTTATGGCTCTTTTATGCTTATGTAATGAATGCAAATGTATGATTCATGAAATGGATAGAATAAACAATCTATATTATGATGCAAATGATGAAATGCAATGCATGTGAGATGATCAATGTTTCCTATATGTCATGATATGATGAGCATTATGTTGATGGTTTGTGGATGCAAGATGGCTGCAATAGCGATTATGATTGACTGTCATGGTACCATGTTAGCGCAAAAAGAAGATAGAATAAAGAAGAGAATCCCACAAATCAAAAGATGATGACGATGATGATGATGATGATGATGATTTTCTTACTAGGAATTGGGACTTTAAAAGGGCCTTTTACCTTATGTTTGATAATACACATAGGCACAATGCATCAAGGTATAAAGAACTAGGATGGTGTTGCACCTAGTGTGATGGACTTTGACTCAACAATCAGATAGTACTCTTATTCACACCTGACACATGAAACCTTGTTCAAAATGTAGTTTAGATATTCCAAACATCTCAGACCAAAACATAGAAAGGAAAGCCTTCCTATGTGGTGAACAAGATACCTAAAACACCCTCCCTATACCCAAAGAAAGCACATATGACCAAGGTTATAATACAAGAATATCCAACAAGCATAGTAGATAAAAAGATAACAATCGTTTCCCCACTCCTTTCTCTCTAAATCCCTTTGTTAAGACATCATCGAGAGGTCATTGGAATGAGTGCAATAAGATAAACCAAAAGACCAAGGTCAAGTAAACAAACAAGCTAGTGTTCTCTATACCGCTAGCCAAGACTAAACTATGATGATGCCTGATGTTGATGTCCATTGTAGGAAGGATGCATCCTAGGACATTATGTTATTAGATGATTTGGGACTCACTGGATGATAAGCTATTAGTACCAAGAGTTGACCAACTTGTTTACTTACTGACCTAGACTTGAGACTTTGACGTTTAAGTTTTCACTTTAGAACTGCTAGACTTATTTCTGACTATTTCCCCAAAGGTTGAGGGTGAAGATGATTTATTATGAGCGAATGTTTATTTTAGGTGAAAGTGAGATGGGGATGAATGGGATTTTTTTTCAAATATTTGGATGTTTTTTAATTTTTTGAAATGTTTTGAGGCTATTTTTGGTATTTTGGAGATTTTGCAAATGTTTTAATTTTCAATTTTTCAATGTTTTGGGGTTTTCCACGATTTTACCAATAGACTAACCTAAAGACCTATCCTAGGGGCCTTAGGGGATGATCAAATATTAGCCTTTCCTATGTTATACACGTAGAGACCACGTAGTTTGACTAACACAAAATTGATTATTGATGAGATATGAACAAACAGATTGCTAGTTTATTATGGTGGACTCCTAAATGATTGACCTAAGTGTCTCAGGGGATGATCAAAGATCAACCTTGCCTACTTTCAGAGCTTAGAGACTCATAGTTCGACAACACAACTCTATTTTTGACTTTTTTGACTAACCTTTTGACCTATTTTTTTGGATTTTGAATGTTTTGAATGTTTTTGGATTTTCTAATTTTCTGAATGTTTTTGGATTTTTTTATTTTATGAATGAATTTTTTGATTTTATGAATGTTTTTTGATTTTTTTAATTTTGGGAAGACTTCGAGAATATACACGAATCTGATTTGATGAGAACACGCCCCTAGTGTGATGCAATAGACTACTCCGATATAGGTAAGACAAACTAACCTTAAGAATGGGCTGAGTAGTACTAGGAGGGATCATGACATGAACACATGACCAAGCTATGATGTGGATGTGGATGGATGATGGATGGAGACAGATGGATGATGTAGAAAAAGTCCTAAGGATCCTAGTGGATGGAAAGTGCTTATTTACACAAGGAGCCTATTTTCTAGGTTTTCACCAAGGTACTTGCTCAAAGTGTTACCGAAGTGGTTTTCACTATAGGACAATTTTTGTCTTTACTATTTTTAATCCTTTTTCTATTTTTTTTTGGATTTTTATGTTTTTTTATTTTTTATTTTGTCACCAAGATGCTTGTTTTCCAGGTTTTCATCATGGTGACCATTTTTTCAAGACATTTTCTCTTTTTATTTTATTTTTGGTTTTATACCCTAGAAGGATTAGGCATAAAAGTTTTTGAGATGGGAGTTGTTCATGGGATCCTATAGAGGTTCTCCCTTGGGTGTTGATAACTGATATGCTCCTGACTTGTAGCTTGCCATGATAACAAAAGGTCCCAACCAATTGTGTTCAAATTTTCCCTTGCCATCTAGATTTGGAATGTTCTTCTGGTTCTCCTTCAGCACAAGCTCCCCAACTTGGAAAGTCCATCTCCTGATCTTCTTGTTGTAGCTCCATTTGAGTCAGTTTTGGTATACTTGTAAATGGTTTAGGGCATCCATACACCACTTATCTAGTAATTTCAGCTCATTTAATCTTGATACCCAATATTCTTTATCTGTGATGAGATCCTGTAATGATATTCTTAGTGACGGGAGCTCGATCTCAATAGGGACTATGGCTTTTAATCTATAGACTAGGGAGAAAGGAGTGTCACTTTTTGGTGTGCAAATACTTGTTTGGTAGGCCCATAAGGCAGGATTTAGTTGCAAATTCTAGTTGCAACTAGTGTCATTGATTGTTTTCTTGAGGATTTTTAGGATGGTCTTATTTGTAGCCTCAGCTTGTTCATTTCCTTGGGGATAATACAGAGTGGAAAAGTGATGTTGGATTTTGAATTTCTGGCATAGGTCACAAACATCCTGATTTTTAAAAGGTGTCCCATTATCTAAGATAATGGCTTGAGGAACATCGTAATGCCAAATTAAGTAGTTCAAGATGAACTTTGATAGCTGCTTTCCTATGATGTAAGTCATGGGGATGGCTTCCACCCACTTGGTGAAGTACTTAGTGGTAGTGATGATAAACTTGTGTCCACTGGATGAGGTGGCAATGATTTTTCTGACAAGATCGAACCCCCATTGTGAGAAGGGCCAAGGTGTGATAATTGGGTGGAGTTCTTGAGCTAGTGCATGGATGAGGTCCCGACGCTACTAACATTGTAGACACCTTTTGACATAATCATGTGTTTCTTTTTCCATTGTAGGCCAATAGTACCCCATCCTCAGTAATTTCTTAGCTAAGGTCATACCACTAAAATGTGAACCACAAATGCCATCATGCTCCTCGGTTAAGGCAGTCAATGCCTCCTGAACACTTAGGCAATGTAACAAGGTTCCTTCAATGCTTCTATGGTGGGTATCTCCTAGGATGAGAAAATGGGATGCTTTTTTGACAAAGGCTCTCTTGAGGTTCGGGGTTATGTCGGTTGGGAGGACTCATATTCTTAGATAAGTGTATATATCATGGTACCAGGGATCATCGAGACCAACAATTTTGCACATAAATTCAGACTCTGGTACCTCGAATGTAGGCATGAGAAGCTTCTCTACAAGGAATTCTTGCTTTGGCATATCATGTGAGATTTATAAGAGTGATCCAATTGTAGCCATTGCATTTTTCGCTCTTTTATTTGCTCTTGGTAGTTTCTCAAATGTGATATCAATGAAGAACTCCTTAAGACTTTCCACCAATTTATTGTAGGGAGTCAACTTGTTGTCCTTTATTTGATACTCATTATTGACTTGATTGATCATGAGCTAGGAATCTCCATAGACCTTGAGTGCCATTATTTTCAATTGCACTGCAATTCCTAGCCCTATGACAAGAGCCTCATATTCTGTGATGTTATTTGTGCAAGGGAAAAATAGCATATATGATTTTGGAATGAAATCCCCTTGTGGAGTGATGAAGAAGATCTCTGCTTCTGACCTATGTTGCATGTAGGATCCATCAAAGTACATTTTCTAGTGATCCACTACACTTAGGTTGAAGATTGATTCATCTGGGAACTCTGATATGAGTCGGTTATCTGAGTATATCGGTGCCTCTTACCAACTAATCTACAATTTCTTGTCCTTTGATGGCCTTGTGCTCCACATACTCAATGTCATGCTTTGTTAGGATCACAACCCACTCTGTTGTCTGCCTTGTAAGAATTTCTTTGGAAATTAGATACTTAATGGTGTCTATCTTTGCAATGAGCTTTATTTGATGGGCTAGCATGTAATGTCTAAAATTTTGTGCTGCAAATACAACTTGCAGACATGCTTTCTCAATGGATGTATAGTTTAGTTCATGGCCCACCATAGTTCTATTGATATAATAGATAGCTCTCTCTTTTCCATTTTCATTGTGCTATGCTAGGAGAGTGCCGAGACCTACCATTGTTGTTGATATGTATAAGATCAAATGTTTTCCTAGAATTGGTGGCATGAGAACTAGTGACATGAGTAAGTATTTCTTGATCTTGTTGAAGGCCTGATCACACCTTTCATCCCACTTGTATGCTACCCCCTTGTGGAGTAGATGAGAGTAGGGGAAAACCTTGTCTACTAGTTGTACTATGAATCGACGGATGGATTGGAGTCTTCCTTGTAGGCCTCTTAGTTATTTCAATGTTTTTAGTGCCTCCATTTTGAGGATGGCCTTCAACTTAGAAAGATCTATTTCAATCCTTCTCATTGATACGATATACCTAAGGAGTTTCCCTAACTGTACTTCGAAGACAGACTTCTTTGGGTTGATTTTAACTTTATCTTCGTCTAACCTATCAAAGATGGAACACAATGTGGCTATGTGATCTTGTCTTTTCTTTGACTTGGCCAATATATCATCCACGTAATCTTCCACAGTTTTGTGGATCATGTCATGAAAAATTAGTGTCATGGACCTATAATAGGTATCCCCCACATTCTTCAATCCAAACGACATCATATTCTAGCAATATGTCCCCCATGGGAAAGTGAGAACCATTTTATGTTGGTCTTCTTTAGCTATCATGATCTAGTTGTAGCTTGAGAACCCATCCATCAAACATAGCATCTCATGTCCTCTTGTCATATCCATGATCATGTCAATGTTCGGAAGTGGAAAGTCATCCTTGGGACATGCTTTGTTTAGATCTTTGAAGTTCGTGCAAATGTGGATACCCCCAATGGACTTTGAAATAGGTACAAGGTTTGAGACCCATTCTGGATAGTCGATTGGCCGTATGAACCCTGCATCTAAAAGCTTTTGAAATTCCATTTTGACCAACAATGCTATCTGGGGATGCATCTTTTTGAGCTTTTGTCTCACTAGCTTTACTTCGTGGTATACAACTAGGTGATGAACCACAACCTCTGGATCAAGCCTAGGCATGTCGGCATAGGTCCATGCAAATTTATGTTTTTTTCTTTTAGGAATGCAACTAAAATTTCTCGTTCTTCTATGAGAAGTGACTCTGCATAGAATGTTATGTGTGGTAGTTCCTCTATTCCCAAGTTGACTAGATTGCACTCCTCTGCTAAGACTATTGACTTCTCCTAATGAATAGCATTGAGGGGAAGAATGAATCCTTCATCCTCCAGTGCCTCATAGAGGTTTTCACCATTGGATACATCCTTTATTTTTATTGTTTTCAAGTCAAAGACTGCCACAGTGTGGTTTTCACTCAAAGACCTAGAGATTATTCTTAGATTTCCACTTTTGTAAATGAAGGATTCAATCGTTTCCCCATAATAAGCATGTGTGTCTAGTATGATGTCAAACTTGGCCTTGTCATCTCCATATTCTACCCTATCCTATAATCCCATGAATTCTAAGAGCGCCTCATTGTTTTTGAGAGTGTGCAGAATTGGTGGTCCTCATTGGTTGTAATCGATGAGCTAAGGATAGAGTAGGTTTATTTCATGGGTTTGGTGGTATGACTCAAAAGAGAAGGTGCTAATCATGAGCAGGAGGAATCTTTGAAAAGAATAGGAAATTTAGTTATTAGATCCTCATCACTACTACACACATCAGTTATGTCAAAGGTAAAGTTTTCTAAGGGTAGACCTGTGGATACTGGTAATTAAAGAGTGGCTACTGATAGCTGAGGGGGAGTTTTGACCTTTATAACTGAGGCACCTTTTCCAAGTATGGTCACCTTAGAGGGGTACATTCGAGGCCAATATTTCGCATACGCTTCTTTGGAATGAGAGGTACTAGAAGTTCATTGTCATTATGTCCAAGCTTCTTGTTTCTGTCATAGCCCATGCCAAGCATCATTTGTAATCCTTTGCTACTCTCATCCATGGGAAGATCAGGCATAGGAATTTCATCTTGATATAGGAGACTAGATATGTCTCTTTATCTACTATTTCCTGACTTAGACCCCTCCAACTTCTGAATCTAGAAGGGTCTTCTTTGAAGGTATGGGATGATGTTTCAATTGGTTGGGGTTGCTCATGAGTCCTAGGAGATTTAGGTAACTCTCCTATGATGAAATCACTCTTCTTTATTGTATAATCCCCACACCCATTGTATTGGATAATGACCTTGATTTTATATATATTAGGGATGGAAGGTGTCTTTGTCTCAGAAGTGGAGGCTAATGTAGTTGGGTCTACATATGGAGTGGTAGGGCCTTCATCATTCTTTGGGACTTGGGGGATTTTATAGTATTTTTCTTCTAGGCTCTTGCAGTAGGCAAAGGGTTTAGGATCACCATGAATCGTGACCTCTTGATCTTGATATGGGAACTTGACGCACAGATGGAAGGTGTAAGCGACTACTTGCATCCCATGGATCCAAAGATATTCTACGAGAATTTTATAAGGTAAATCAAGGTCAAGGACCTGGCATGTTGTTTCTATAATGGTTGGCCCTACTTGAATAGGGAGTTGAATAGTGCCTTGAGACACTCTTTCCTGATCATCATATACTCTGATTGTGATTCCCTTACCCTTTTCAATGACATCCTCTTAGAATCCCAAATTATTTATTAGTTTTAGGGAATAGATGTTTAGACCCCCACCCCCATCCACCAGGACCCTTTTGACTTTGTTTTTATGAACCAAGAATTTGAGGTGGAGTGTATGATTGTGAGATGGTTGGGTGGGAAAGTCCTTATCAGAGAATGTTAGGAGGCTTTTGGTAGTGATATTTCCAACCATATCTTGGAACTGGTCAGTATCAAGATCCACAGAGATGGTGGACGAAGCTAATGCTTCCTCTAGGATATTCCTATGTGTTGGCTATATCTTTAGCAACTCCATGATGGATATCTGAGTGGGGGTTCTTTTCAGCTGATCTAGGACATTATATCCATTAGGAATGGATCTTAGATTTGAGGTGGATGCACTAGGTGGTTATGATGACCTAGCAATGGTAACTTTGTCGTCACATGTGGTGACTCCATAATCAACTTTGGCTCCTTTGATGCTAACAACAGTGACCATTTCATCTAAAGATGTGACAACATGATCATACACATGGTTCACATTTGCATACTTTTTTTTTCCATGATTGTTCCCTTGGTTATGATTCGACATCAGATTCGTGTATATTTTAAAGTCTTGATTCCTAGCTAGTTGGTCAACATTTATGATCTTGTTGTAAATGAGGTATTTGATCAGATTTTTCAACCTCATGCAACTAGTTGTGTGCCCCTTGATTTTGTGAAAATCACAAAGGTGATTCTCATTATACCATGGGGGTTTCACTTGGGGTTCCTGATAGTTCTCATAAGTGGAAATTTTGATGATATTTTCTTTTATCAGTTTCTTCATGACTGCTTCAATTGGTTCCCCAAGGATAGTGTACTTTCACTTGGGGGGATTTATGTTTCACGGGGGTGGTCCCCCTTGATTATTCAGGCTGTTAAATTAATTGTTGGGTGGTTGTTGTGATACTGCATTAGCTTGCATGTTGTTTCAATTGTTTCCATGTGGTTGTTGGTAGATTTGGGTGTTTTGTTTTAGAGCATTGCTTACGAACTTAGCATCCACCACACCATCATTAGTGACATTTTTTTTCTTTCCCACATGCAAGGTTTCTCATTATGGCTAGTGGATGGGTGATTGTCTTGATTTTCTTAATATTTTATTGTGCGCCCTTGTGCAATAAGGGCTCATTTGATGTTGAGCACCTTGGGGATCAGTTGGTCATAAGTGGTGATACATTGCACCTTAAGATTAAATGCCAAGGTTTTCTCAAGATTGGTAATGATGGTGCAAACTTGTTCTTCAGGCATGGCCCATTTTCTCTTGTTGGCCTTGGATCACCATCTTTGCAAGAAGGAAGTGAATGATTCTCCCTTAGCTTCTTTAAGAGCTGATAGTTCCTCTAGATTGACATCCATATTGATATTGAAGGCGTAGCTTTTTATAAATGTGTCTATAATCTCTTAGAACTTTTTGATGCCAGGAGGAAGACAAGAGAACCACTCCATGGTAGGACTAGCCAAACTTTGAGGAAATAGCTGCATCAGATATGTATCATCATATGCGACCTCCATGCAATGTACTTGAAATTCCCTGATCTGATCTTCAGGGTTTCCTATCCCATGATATTTGTTGAATTTAGGGATTTCAAACCCCTTGGGGAATGGTACCATCGCAAGGCTCCTGTTGAATGGATAGGAACACAATCTACTTGGTGTGTTTGTTATTTTCCCTGATTAGAGATCGAGCACTTGCTTTGAGAGAAATTTGATTTGTGTTGTCATGTCATCTTGTAGATCAGGGGATGGAGTGAATGTTTTTTGAATTGGTCAAGGTGTTTGAGTGATGGGTGGAGTGTTGGGTCTGTTGGTTGGAGTTTGTTGCAAGCTCTATTGTGTGATCAAGGCGTGCTAATATGTTTGCATTTGTTGTTGTGCCAATGACACTTGTTGTTGGTCTTGTTGGTGTTGCACCAACAACACTTGTTGTTGGTCTTGTTGTTGTTGTGCCAACTATGGTTGTTGTTGGTCATGTTGTTTTTGTGCAAACAACACTTGTTATTGGGCTAGTAATGTTGCTTCTTGCTATGCTTGGTACTATTGCAAGGATTGCTGATATGCTTGTTGTTGGGCTGCTTGTAGTTGTGCCTAGTATTGAGCTTGTGCTTGCACTTGCTAAGATTGGTATTGGGATTGCGTCTGAGCTTGAGCTTGTGTTTTTTGGGAAGCTTGTGAAGCCTATGTAGCTTGTGTAGCCTATGCATCTTGAGCTACTTGGGTAGCTTGGGTTGCTTGTTCTTGTTGTAATAAGGCTTGGGCTTGAGTAGCCTAATGTTCTTGTTGTGCTTGTTGTGCTTATTATGTGGCTTGAGCTGCTTAAGCTTGCTAAACAGCTTTTTGTGCAGCTTGCATGTTTTGGGCTTGTTGTGCTTGAAATTACTAATATTCCTTTTGATAGGCCTATTGAGTTGCTTGCAACATGATGCTATATTGATTGGCCACACGTGGTCTTGGTGGTAGTGGTGGTGGCAGATTTGGGATGGTGTTTGTTGTCATGATGTGAGGTATAGTAGTATTGATGGTGGGGACTTGTGTGGTAGATGGTGCAATTGATATGCTTGGTCCTTGAGAGATCGCATTTATGGATGTTGTCATGATTGCTTAGGTTGCTTTGATGGTTGCCATATGTTGTTGTGATATCAATGGAAAGATTGGAGGATTCAGTATGATGTTTTGATTTATGATTGGGGGGTTGCTTTGACTTTGATTGAGTGCTGGTAAAGGTGGTAACCCCAAACTGAGAGGTGGTGTGGATGTTAATGGCAAAGGTGGAAGTGGTGGAAAAATGGGTGGTGTACTCCCTTGAGGAAATGAAGATGAAGGGTCAAAGATGCCCCCTGGTCCAATTATCCCACCTCCTTCTTGCTAAGTCATAGGGAGAGAGGTTTGTGTGTTGAGAGGATATGTGGGTGTTGCATGAAAAGATGATGATGGGTCATTGGGGTCTTGAAAGGTGTGTGAAACATGTGGGTGTAATGGATTTAATGGGACGGATTGACCCAAGATAGTGTTCACATCCAAATCTTGGTTGTTCACAAGGGGGGGTGTTTTTAATGCATGGAATAATGATCTCTCCTTGTTAACAATTGGTTGAGTTGGAGCAATGGATGATGTGATTTGTGGGATGCTTTGAGTGATGCTTTGAAATGGACGTGTGGATGAGATTGGGGGTGTGGATGAAAATGGGGGCATGATCCCAAGAGGTTTCTCCACAATAGTGCTCACATCATAATCAAAAGGGAAGTTTAGACCCTTATTTAACTAATTAAAACATGTATTGGGAGGGATTGAGTCTCATCATGGTATTGAAAATTCTGTGAGTTTTAGGATTTTGAACCATTTCAATGATTTCATCTTGTGTCATCCCTAAGACATTATTGGTGACATCTTCCACTTGGCCTTCATCTTGAGAATTTTGTGATGATAGAGGAAGATTGAGCGTGGGATTGCTAGACCCAATGGGATTGATTTTAGAAGTGGTTTGACTTAAGTCACTTGAAGTTGGTGTTTCTTTGTTGTTTCCATGTTCTTCTTGTGTTGAGACCTAGTTTGAACCATAAAATGGAAATCAATTTTCAAGAATGTAAGAGATGAACCTCTAATTCTTTGGATTGACCTGATCTTTAGGTACAAAAAAAATTCTAAGATACTAAGGATCAAAAGGATGGTGATGAAATGATGAGATATGAATGATTGGTGAATGATTGAAACTCTTAGGAAACCTTGAGGAGGATGCTACACTTTAGGACTTTCAAATTGATTGTTTGATTTGATTTTGATTTTTATTTGGGATAATGAACTCATAAACTCTAAGAGGTTGGATGTTGTCTTAGAGTGAACTTGTCCACAAGATGATAATTTGACTAAGTGTGCAAAGAAGGATTCATGTACACACACAGTCAAATAAGATGATTTGGATTTGTTTTTATTTCAAGAAGATTTGCCCAAAGTTTAGCATAGAGGATTTCTTCAAGATTTCCAAGAGTTGTTTGTGGGGTGAAATTTGATTTTGATGTTTGAAGGATGGATGAGAGTTTTTTATTTTGATCCTAAAAGACTTAGAGAGACTTTGTTTGCTAGACCAAGGTGTTTAAGAACATGTTAATACTTCCTATGTGAGATACTCAAACCTTTGAAAGAGACTTGGATTTTGAAAATAGTAAAACGAATACAAATTGGGATTGTACCTTGATGCACATTTGTAAAAATTGAAGGTCGATCTTTCTCTAAATTCATAAAGCATAGACAACCTTTTCTTGTGAGATTTTTGACTAAGACCTTTGGACTTTGGTTTTCAGATTTTGATCTTTTAGGAAATCATTTGGAAGAGCACATGTGTGGGGTCCAATTGTTTCTTAGCTTTGAGCTTAATGACTTATTTTTACCACACACAACTCTTGATTATATTTTCAAACTAAATGTCTAATTTCCCAATTTCTTCTCATCCCACAAAGTCCATTATGTGGAAATCAAGGAAATTAAGGCACAAGTTCCCTATTGTTGACTTTAGTGAAAAAATTGAGATGTAAATTCAAATGTTTAGAAGCCTCTAAGGATATAATCTGTAGGACAAGCAATAACACTTGAACTTTGTCAATGGTATTTTCTTCCTAAAGGGTTTGAAATTTGAGGATCATGTTTGAATGTTGGTTTTCCAATGTTTAAGATCCAAGAAAAGTGTTTTGATTCCAAGAACATGCACAACCCTATGGATATTGAGACAATATTTGTTGAATCCCCACTTGGATATATCCAGCTACGCCTACTCTTAGTAGATGATTAGATGCTTGACCACACTGGCTCCCCTCCATGAAGCACACTTCTTAGGTCATCCAAGCATCAATACCCATGAAACTCCCATGGCATACCTCTCATCTCTAATACAAGTCATAAACATGTGGGGTGGCTTCAGAATGACCATTCTTACACAAACAAATAGATTAAGGATTTTGGTCTTTTAGACAAAGGGTTCTAGTGTAGGAATTTCATTTTTGGAGGATCATCCATACGACAAGAGATCATTGCTTCCCTTCTTGTCAGAACAATCCTTATGATACTTGAACTTTCCTCAAGTACTCACACTTATATACCAGTTGGAAGTCGCTTCGTTTTAGCATTTTCCCGGTTGGATCATTCCCTTGGGTGATTACTTTTTCCCACAAGGTAGGCCCTCTAAAGATAAAAAAAAGTGAGCAAGAAAATCTATAGTTCGATCGATCTTTGTTGAGAAACAAAGAGAGAACACATGCAATATACTTCACCCACACTCGCAAGATTTTGTTCAATTTTAAGAATCCAAATTGAAGTGTGGAGGAAATCATTTATACAACTTAATATCACAAAAAGCCTTTTAATTCTCAAGATCACCGTGAGGTGTGAGAGAAGCACACATGTCTTTTAGATGATATTACTTTGCATAAGAGATTACAAAACATAAAAGAACATGTTCATTTTTAATCCCTCAAAGAAAGAATTAGATTCTTTTTAAGCACCAAAAGGAAATATGAAAGTTGTTTGTTGAATTGTTAAACCTTAAACAAAATCTAGTAAGTTGCCTAAGGTTCTTTTTAATCCTATTGTATTGTTATTTTTAGAGCCCAAATGAAATGTATTGAGTCCTAAAAGCATGAAAGATAGCAAATCCTTAGAAGAGGGATTATAATTTCTCCCCAAAGTGTTTAAAAACACTTGATACAATGAGATGATAATGCCATAGAGAAGCCTTTGTCTTCGATCCTCCTTCACCTTTGATCAACCCAACCTACAAAAATTGGTCAAAACTACAAAAACAAAGGTCAAAAACTAGTTAGTAGTCAAAAAGAACCAAAATAAAAAAGCACATGTTAAAATTAATCTAAAAAGTTCCTTTTACCCAACTCCAGTAGCATAGTCTATAGAGGCGGCATAGTTTGAAGAAGTCATTGGCACTATATAGTGTCACTGAGACTGATAGTGACGCTCTACAACAAAACCAGTTAGCGTGATTGCAACTCTATTTCAACTAAGTGGCACTATTTAGAGTTCAGAATTTTGGTGAGAGAAAAATGGCCCAATGTCATAGTTTGAAGTTCAAATTTTTGGGTGGGAACAACTCAGCATCACACTTTGGATTTTAATAGCGGTGCTATATGGCACCATTGGACTTATAGAGGTGTTGTTTCTCTTTCAGTGGCATTTTTTTTCCTATAGACACAAAAATTTCAAAAAAACCATGAAATTTTGAAGAAAAACGTGTTAAAATCTTCAAGTCATCCCTCCTAGCGACAAAATGTGAATGTTGATGTTAGACTTACACAAAAACAACAAACAATCATACAATTAGATCATTATGCAATTTAAATCAACATTCCCCATAGAATTCATTTGAAATGCACAAAATAAGAAATGGAAATGAAGAACACAAACGAAAACTATCAAATCCTATCTAATGCAAGAAAACTCTCAATACCATGGGGGAATTGGTGCCATTTTGATATGGAAAATGGCCCTTTCTCAATCCCTTGCAAGCTTGGTGATGATTTGATGAAGATTTGATGCTCCTTGGTTGAATTCTTGCATGACCTAGCTATGAAAATGAGAAAATGGATGAACAATGGATGAGAAAATTCAAAATATGAAGATAATGTCTTTGCATGAAGTTGTGGATCCAAAATACAAATGAGAGCCTCTTATTTATAGATGAGAGTGATTGAGAATGAGGAAAAATGGATGAATGTGGGATCAAACACCACCCAATGATCAAGTGCCACTTGTCAACATGTGAGTGTACAAAGGTGGAGCACATTTTGGTCATTGTACAATTAAATGCAATTATATGGATTTTCAAAATGGATGAAATGACATGTTGGAGGGAGGAGAAAATGAAGTTAATGCCACTTGGCTCAACGAAAAAGGACATGTAAGAGGTTTAAATTCCTTGTTGGATGTACAAACCCTTTTGGAGGGATTTTTCAATTTGGAGAATATTCGAATATTGATGCATTTTTTGAAAGTAATTGAAGATTTAATAAATCAATTGAAATTATTTTCATGAGCAAGTTGCAAAATCTAGAGGATTTAGGTGATTAAGATTAAGATTAATCAAGATTTGATTAATTTAAAAGGAGATTAGTTGATTTGACCATTTTGATTTAGATTTTTGGATTAATTTAAATCAAAATGAGAGGAATATGATTTAGACTTGATTAAATAAAGATTTTGATTTATTTAATTAAAAGGAGATGATGTTAGATTAAATAAAATAAAGATTGATTTATTTAATTTAATAGAATTATTTTAGAGATTTAATTAAATAAAATGAGTTATTTAATTAATGAGAGACTATAGAAGTTAATTAAATAAAATTGATTTATTTAATTAACAAGAGACTATAGAAGTTAATTAAATAAAATCGATTTATTTAATTAACATGAGACAATGACTTAATTAGATAAAATTGATCTATTTAATTAAGAGATGAAAAGTGATGAATTTAATTAAATAAAGATTATTTAATTAAATGACTAGCAAAGGAGATGATTCAAGACAAAATAGTGTTAGTAATCAGGATCAGCTATAATCAATACATTTTCCATGTCTACACATATCATAATCAAATATGTTAAGGAATTTTTGAAGAAGTTTGGAATGGATGATTCTAAATCGGTATGTACTCCTATGGTTACTAGTTGTAAGTTGAGAAAGAATGATGAATATCCTAAGACAAATCATAGAAAGTATAGATCAATGATTGGTGGACTATTGTACCTTACTACTACTAGACCAGATATCATATATTTAGTTTATCTTGTGGCTATATTTCAAGAAGGCCCTAGAGAATATCATGTTACAATAGTGAAGAGGATTTTTAGATATTGGAAGGGAACTCTAGATTATGGTTTATGGTATCCTTGTTGCACAAATGGTTGTCATTGTACCAAAAGATTGACTTGTTAATACCCAATACAACCACCAAAGTTAATGAATGCATGGGAGGTGATTAAGCCATGTCACAAACCCAAGCACTGCATTACATAGTACAAGGAGACCAAGGGAACAAAACTTGCAACAATTCCCCTAGTGCAAGCAAGGGGTTCAAACCCATGACCCATGCTTTGATACCAATTGTTACACATGAAGTTGTCATTGTACCAAAAGATCGACCTATTAATGCCTGATACGACTACTAAAGTTAATGAATCCATTATAGGCAGTTAATCCATGTCACAAACCTAAGTGTTGCACTGCACAGCATAAGGAAACCAAGGGCACACACCTTGCAACAATCCTAAGGATACTAACTTCTCTTTGAGTACATATATAGATGCAGAGTGGGTTAGATGTGTAGATGATAGGAAAATTACAAGTGGTGGTGCCTTATTTCTTAGAAATAGGTTGGTTCCATGGATAAGTAAGAAGCAATATTCAATTTCATTATCTACTATAGAAGAAGAATATATTACAACATCATGATGTACACGTGTTGTGGATGAAGTAAAAATTAAAGGATATCAGAGTTTAATATGATGAACCTATTCCTATTTTGTGTGATAATAAAAGTGCAATCAATGTTTCAAAGAATTTAGTAATGCATTCAAGAACAAAACATATCTCAATTTGGTATCACTTCTTGAGAGAGAAATTTTCAAGGAATGAGGTGAAGTTGGAGTGTATGCCTACTAAGGATCAGGTTGTTGATATTTTCACAAAGGCTCTTCCAAAAGATACTTTTGAGTATCTCTAGGAGAAGTTAGGGGTTATTGCCCCTCCTTTTAACTAGATGCATAAGTGTGCGCATCTATCTGAGAAGCATTTCAAGATAAATTATTTGTCCTAGACTGATGATGAAGGCTACCTCTCATGGGGAGGAGGTAGTAGTGGTTTCTAGATGGTGCAATCAGTTGGAGCATGTTGTGTTCTCCTAAGTGGGAGTATGTAGAAAAGAGAGCAAAAGAATGAGTGTAGTTGCAAGTGTTTCCCTCTGTATATTGTCGAAGGGGGAGAGCAAGAGAGTTGGATTAGTTTATGGTCCTTTTCTATCAATGTCAAAGAGGGAGAGAAAGTTAAATTGGTTGAAAAACCATAGTGCAAAAGTAGATATGGTATGAAGAACATAGAGGGAGAGAGTATGGAGAAGTATTTCCTGAGAAGAAAAGGAGGAGAGTGATCTAGAAGAGTAGGTGTTGCTATTATTGCAAGAGAAGAAGTTTGAGATGAAGAGTAAAGAATTGTACCAGTCAGGGGGAGTACTACTTATTATAGTATTGTTGTTGGTTTCTTTTTTCATTGATGGTTTTTTAGAAATTAGGTGTTATCATTAATCACAAAGGGTGAGATTATTGGAAGTTTAGAAGCTTGAGTTTGTGATTTTCTTGGGTGTTTTCATTAATGCCAACCCCTTGTAAGAAGAGAGTATTGGAATTTTTTTGGTGTTGATGATGCCAACCTTTAGCATTGGAGTTGTGAGAGTGTAGAGTTGTTGGTATTAATGCCAACACAATATTGTTGGTGTTGTCATTGATGTCTTACTTTAGTAATGTTGCTGATAAAGTTAGATCACTTGGTTTCCAAGTGCTTTTGAGAAAATTTGAATAAAAGAGAGTTCAATGTGACAGAGTGGTGTTTAGTATTTTGCTCCACATTTCTTAATGCTTGAAGATATACTCATGTGGTTTGGACATGATTAGAGGTGCTGAGAGGTGTCATATCTAGAGTTTTAGGTTTTAGATCATTCTATAGTGGAAGATTTGTTTGAAAATATGAGTGTTTGGTAAAATAGGGTGTCTGGGAGAAATGATATTGCTCTGAATTTCTCCACAAAGAAGGTTCTAGTGTTGTGGATCTAGGAATGTGTAATAATGTATGTATCTACCTTCCCTTGAATTTCTAGGTGTTGAGTTGCTCTGCATAGTTGTTTGGTGTGTTGGATGTTTGTCTCAGTGTGTCTGATTGCACAAAATGAAGGTGTTCTTGAGTTTTAGGTGGTTTAAGTAGTTGTGCAGTATATTTTGATGGTGCTAGAGTATTCTAATATGTTTTTGATAAGATAAGCTGCATTTATAGGGTGTGGTACCCTTTATTCTAATATGTTGTATGGATGTTGTGGAGTATTTTTGTGTGGCTTGTGAGACATTTTTGGAACTTAAGAGGTTCATTTGGGGTTGCTTGTTAGTGTTAGTGTAAGTTTGGATGACTTGGAATGCTAGCACTAATTGTGGAGGATAATTGTTGTTTGAGGAAGTGTTGAGAAGTATTTTGGTGTAGATTTTGGTCCCAATTAAGTAGTATCATGGTTTTTCTTCACTTATTTATATTGTGGAAGTTTTTAGTGTCAACCTATTTGGTTTTACATGGTTGAGGTGTATACATTTCATTAAGGTCAACCTAATTGAGAGTGTTTAGGTTGCAAACAGTATAAATTCAAGGTAAATTATTGTATGGAGAATGTGCAAAGAGTGTGTGATGCAAAACATACGAAAATGATCAAGTGTGTTGATATGAGAGTGAGCCTTAATGCTTATGAATTCCTAATATAGTGAGTAGAAGGTGTCTAAATTTTAGTCTATTTGATGAGTTTTTTTTACTTCATAGGAACTGTACCTTTGAAATATGAGAGATGCATTAATAGTAGTTCAAATTGGTAGTGGGCCACCCCTTCTTCTTTATTCTTTATTTTGGATAGTGAGACCTTTGGCAGTGATCCATCAATAGTGATCCTTTCTTTATCTTAAATTGGGTAGTGGAACCTTTGTAGTGAGCCTTATTGTATTTGGAGTTGCAATTCATATATTAATCCTCATTGTGGTTTTTCCCTTCTTGGATTTTTCACATAAATCTATTTTTCTTATGTGTTTGATGTGTTTGCATTATTGCTTTACATGTTTACATTTTATTAATGCATGTTAAGGGTTTAATGGTGGACAAGGGTTTTAGAACTATTAATATATATCTAAATTTTAATGAGGGTTTATGATGTGTTAAAAGTATACAACTGATTCCCCCCCTCTCAATTGTCCAGTGCATCTAACAACAATTCATATAGTAGTGATCTATTCCTCACCATATTTTTTCCATTCTTTAGTTTTCCACGTAAATCTACTGTTCATATTTGTATGGATGTGTTTTCATTACTATTTCATATGTTTACATTCTATTAATGCATGCTAAGGGTTTAATGGTTGATAAGGGTTTAAGGGATAATGAAGATCTAAATGTTAATAAGGGTTTTTTTATGTTTAAAGTATACAATTGATTCACCCCTCACCCATCTCATTTGTACTTAGAGATAAAATATAACTAGGGACAACACTAAAATGTTCAATTTCATTGGAACCTTACAAAGTGATGCCATTAAATGGTACCAAAAGATCTATCTCACAAATGATAAGGATTGGGACATAGTAAAATAAGATTTTTTTTAAAAAATTGAATCCTCAAAACTACCTACCAAAGAAGTAAGCTAAGATAACTTACACAAAAGTAAGATGAAACAATCACAAAATTTGATAAAATATTCTAAGAAACAACAAGGAATTTGGAAGAACCCTTAACCAAAAAATAGAAAATCAAATGGTTTATATCCGAAGTGACACCAGATATTAGAATGGTCCTAGATGGAAGGAAATTCAATGCATACCCATAATTGGTAACTTTAGCCTACTAGATAGAAAACCAATCTTGGAGGACAATTGAGAAAGAAAAATAAAATAAAGAAATGGAGATATTATGATTGGAAATTGAACAACTAAGACCCAGACAAGAGATTATAGTGAAACAAGATACCCCTCCATAAAGACCCAACATATGACTTACATATTATGCTTGAGAAGGTCACTAGATAAATGATGTCCAAAATAAATAGGAGAAAATAAGGCGAATGCATTAAGGGTAGATCTAAAAACCCTATGTAAAAATATGAACTTAGTCTAGTATGTATTCTACAATGAATGGGATAAACATGAAACAAAAGATTGTCTATCTCAACTATTATGATCAATAGAGGAGAGAAACATAGGAAACTATAATGAGGAAAGAGGAATGACATATGTAAAAATGTTGGGAAAATTACCACTATTTCTACAAGACCATGGATATAGAGTACCAAAATGGAAAATTGAAGGAAATAGAAACTCCCTATAAAACCAACAAAATTAGGGACAATATAGTGATAGAGGCCAATTTAGAGGAGATAGAAACTAAGGTAGATGAATAAGAAGGTGGAAAGATGCCACCTACTGCAATTACGACAAGAAGGGTGACTTCACAACTAAATATTGGGGAGATAAGAAGAAGGAATAATAATTTTGTGGAAGTACCAAGCATGATATATTCAATTGTTACAAAGCACAAAAATATTATAAGAATGAGTCATGGTAATCTAAGAGTGATAAACTACATAACTTAAGTCCATCTAGAGGAGTAAGAATCTCAAGAAGAGTGCCAAAAGAACTAGATCAACTAGGAGATGTCAAAAAGTCAAGTGGATTGAATTTGAAACTACTGAGACAAGCAACTCCAAAGAAGGATATCATGATAAACAAAATGAAAAAGAAAAAAGGAAAATAAGGCAAAATTGGTTACTATACAAGGAAAAAATACCGCAAATGAAAAATATACCACTTAAGGAAGAAAGCACTGTAGAAGAAGAATATTTCCACTCAACCAAACAACATCATGAATATATATTAGAACAAAGAAATAAAATCATCACTAAGGAACAACATAAAAATTAGAATAGAATTACTACTTTGAGCAAGAAGTTGGCATACTAAAGAAAATCATAAAAATTCTAAAACATTCTAACCTCTTAGAAAAACTAAAATAGTTTTCCAAATATTGGAATAAACAACAATTTCAATCACCACAAATAAGAACAATATGAAAGAATGAAAATCAATGGAAAACTAGACCCATCATGATTATTGTTAGCATAAACCATAAGAAACTTAAAAATGTGGTAGTAGACTTAGGAGCTAACATAAATGTGCTCTCTAAAAGAGTTTGCGAACAATTAGGAAAGCCAAAACTTTAACAAACACCCTATAACATTCGCCTAGTTGATGGAACTAGGTTGAAAACCTTAGGGACTTGGAGACATGTAGAAGTAAGTGTTATGCGAGTAAGACAAAGTGTAGACTTTAAAGTAGTTGCCATAAAAGAAACATTTGATTCATTTAACACATTACTTGGAATAATGTGGTTTTTCAATGCAAATGGAACTATAGACTCAAGAGAATAAGAAATATCTTTTTCTGACAAAGACAAAATAGTCTAAATTTCACTAGGGAAAAGTCCAGATGAATCTTACATAGAGGAAGTAAACATCAAAGAATATCAAAACTATGACAATAAAAACATAAATATAAAATATTAAAATTACCCATATATGAAAATTTTGAAGAGCCAAACTTATAAGGGGAAGTAGACATAAAGAGTAATTGTTACAACATAGATAGTGAAGAGGTATTGGGTGTATGGATGCGAGAAGAACTAGAATTTCACTTTGAAAGGATTTTCAAATTTTGAAGGATATTTATGATAAGGATATCAGAGGATGTTTCACATTATACTTCATGTATACACAATGAATAGTATAAATATTGGGGTAATATAGGAGATTACAAGGATAATATAACTAGAATATCTCATCGAATAAACCACATATCACATAGAATTTGCATATTAAACTACCTAAGTATTCAAGTGTAGGAGACCTATTATCATACATTACAAAAATAAAAAAATATTTAATACCAAGGAACTAAGGCTTGAGATATTATGACACACACTTATTTATAATGCTACAAGCTAGTGCAATACACACAAATATAATCTCGCTAAATGGGAGATATTCAAAGTCTTAATAAAAACAAGATACATACCAAAAGAAGGGGAACACATGGATATACCAAAGTATGATGGTGAGATATTATTGGAAGATCACTTAAACACTTGTATTGGAAGGTGGGAGTTAAGGAATGAGTATTATGAAAGGTTATACATTTAAATATTCTAGTTGACACTCACATCATTTTCCTAGACCGAGTATATAAACCAAGAAAGAAGAGGAGAACCAAAATCTTGGATGATTCTTAAAATGGCTCTCCTACAAACCTTCTCTTTTTACAACCAGGATAAACATATACATACCACATTACTTAAGATGACAAAAATAATATTCAAACCATAAACAAATAATGAAGTATTGGTAACACAACTATTTCCTCTCCTTCATAGATAGAGGGAATATGTAAATATATTGAATGGTTGGACAAAGAATCATCTTTCACTAAAATAAGATGTTTAACACAACAAGAAGATGATGATACACATAACATAGATATATAATTTAATCAAGAATAAGGGGAACTAGAATCCCCCACCAAATATAAGAAGGGGTATTATAACCAAACAATCAAGATTAGAGAATAAAATATTGCCAAGGAAGGGGATCCTAAACTTGAAAAGATAGGATATTATTGGGATGATAGGTAGTAGCACAAGTTTTAGAGATCCTATCAGAATTTGTAGAATTATTCCCTAGAACATTTACAAATTTAAAATGAATAAAAGAAGAGGAAAGTGTAATGAAGATACAATTGAAATAAGGGACTAAAATAGTAAGGAAGAGACCATATACACTTAACCCAAACATGAAAAGGAAAGTCAGAGTTGAGTTGGATAAAATGTTTGACATAGGCATTATCAAACCATTAGAATATTTAGAATGGATAAGTCCTATATTTGCAAAATAAAAATACAAGGGAATTAAGAATACATGTATATTTTAGGGAAATTAATAAAGGTTACATGCATGACCCCTTTCCTACACCGTTTATAGAAGAAATATTATAATTAGTTGCAAGAAGAGATATTTGTTTATATATTGATGGATTCTCTAGCTATCATCAAGTGAAAATAAAGAAAGAATATTAGAAAAAAACTAGATTTGCAATAGAATGGGGTTCTTACATGTATATAGTAATGTCATTTGGACTAAAGAATACACCTGCTATATTTAGTAGGATAATCATAAATACATTCAAAGAATTCATACATGATTTTTTGGAAGTATACTTGTATGACTAGATGGTGTATGGACTAGTAAAATACCATGTACATGTGCTTAAGATGATGTTAAATAGATGTCAAAGTATTTAGATAGCACTCAAAATGAAAAATGAATGTTTTTAGTACCCTATGGAACACTATTAGGGCACATAATTTGAAAATAATGCTATATGATAGAGCCCATGAAGGTTACATTAATTATGAATCTGTCATCTTTAAAAACTACTCCAAAAGTTAAAAATTTCCTAGGTTACACTAGTTAGATCACCACAAGTTTATAAGATGCTATGTTGGTATTGTTACACCTTTGGAGGAACTATTAAAAAATAAATCTAGTAGGGGCATTTAATGTAATGGATAATGTCAAACTACATTTGACACATTAAAACAAAAAATTACAGAGGCAACCAACTTAATATTTCCAAACTAGAGTATATAATTATATATATATGTGGATGAATTTGGAATAAAAATAGTAGTATTAGCTGAGCCTAAAGGAAACAAGGATCACCCCATATCATTTTGTAGTAGAAAATTATCAAAAGAAGATAAAAATTATACTGCAATAGAGCGAGAGGCATTAGCTATGGTTTATGCACTCCAAAAATTTAGACATTATCCACTTTCTACACCCTTTAATTTATTTATAGATCACGATCCACTAAAGTACCTACTAAAAAGACCTATTATACAAGGTCGAATATGTATATGGCTACTCTTGTTTCAATAATTTATTTTAAATAATGGAGAAATTGGTAAATAACAACAAATGAACAATTTTTTTGTCCAAAATAGAAATGGGTGAAGAACCATCAAAATATCCAAAAGAGCTCCCTATTGCACAACTATTTATAATAAATGTGGTACCAGAATAATTACATGACATTGCCATACTTTTATCAAGAAGAGAATTTCCTAGAGATCTTTCACCACAAGACAACCAATCTCTAATATGAAAATCCATGCCTTATATATTAATAAAAGGAGAATTACACCACATGGGATGAGATGAGATTATAAGAAGAGTTATCTATGAGCATGAAATAAAATCCATTTAAAGAGAGGTACATGAGGGCATAGTCAAAGGAGACAATTATTGTGATGCAATGGCCAAAAGAGTAAATCTAATTGGACTTTGGTGGCCAAATCTTCACAAAGGTGCAAAGAATTACAAAAAAATGTTGTGATATCTATCAGAGAGTAGGGAAACCTACAACAAAAGATGAAATTTTCCTAAAACTAGTAGTATCACAAATTCCTTTTGAAAAATGGGAAATAGACTTTATTGGTCCCATTGATTCCCCCATCAAACATTCAAAAGAAATATATAAAATAATAGGGGAAGAATATCTCACAAAGTGGGAAAAAGAAGAACCTAGCAAGGATTGTACCAAAAATATTTCCACAAGGTTTTTATATGAAAAGATAATTTCTAGATATGCATTCCTATTAAGTATTGTAAGTGATCAAGGTAAACACTTTTAAATAAAACAAGTGGAACAATTACTACATTTTATGATCACACATAATAAAAGATCGCCTTATCATCCTCAAGCAAACAAAGCAAGTGAAGCTCTAAAAAAGATAATTGGGACATCAGTAGTTACTAATATGTGTGATGAAAATAATTCATATTAGCATATAAAATTACTTATAGTACTCTGGGCCTATCACACATCTTATAAGAGAACTGACAACTTTATACCATTTAGACTAGTATATGGAACTAATGTTGTAGTTCCCACGAACTTCATAATCCATAACCTATGTACTACACTAACATTTTGGTTGGATGATCATGAGTCTCTTGAACAAATAATAGAGGAATTAGATAAATTAGATGAAAATAGGCTCATAGCCTTATACAACCATCAGTTGGAGGGAAAAAGATAAAAAGCTTGGCATGATAGAAACCTTTGGATAAAAACTTTCAAAATAGGTGTTTTAGTCCTACTATATGAAATTTTTTCAAAAAGCAATGAAGACTAAAAATAAGGTGGCTAGAACCTTACTACATACATGAAATTATAGAATTTGGAGTAGTGACAAAGAAAGAAGACTAGATGGAGATCAAATCACAAGGCCTATGAATGGAGCAAGACTTAAAAATTATCATCAACTAGAAGGATCAATAACATAAAGGAAAATAAGCATATATTTACATTATGTATTATAAATTAATAAATAATAAGAAAAACATTAATAGTTAAGGGTTACAAATGATAGAAAATCCCATGAAACTTAATGGGAAAAAGTAATTAACTCTAGATCAGAGAACATATTAGCTACAATACCAAGAGGTGAGGCAAAATAACTTGGATGTATGAAAAGACTAACCAAAATTCTATGATGAAAATGGCCAATTTAGGTTGATTTTGAGTATGGTATATGATGCGTTTATCTATTTGGACAAACCTTACCAGATTATGAAGGAAGCAATTTGTGATGTCAAAGGGTTAAGTATGGTAGGGGAAATACTTGCAAAGAAAGTAGTCAAGAATGATAGGGTAAGAAATTTGACTGAAGCTACACCAGATGGCCACATCTTTGGTGTGAAATCAATTATGAATGTTGTTGTGTAGTATGCCAACATAGCTATCACGTATGAAATCTATTATGAAAATTGATAAGACATGGTCACAACAATCACCATACAAACCACATATCATATAGTGGTGGAATAGAAAGATTTTGACCTTTGTGAGGTAATTAGGGAGTATTTAATAAAGAATATCCATAAGATAAAAACTTCCTGATATAGTTTTCAATATGGTACATTACTTATCTTCCTAGTCTTATAGTTTCTTAATGAATTACCTACATTCAAAGGGAAGACATGAAAAACACATTTACTAGTAGTGACACATATAAAACACCATGCACTATAGTTCAAAGACAAATAGACATATATTTCCACCTAGTGGGGATTTTTCAAAATATTTTAACAAAAAATGTAGGTCAAAGAACAAATCCCTTATGAATCTATGAAATAGTACATAAACAACATAACATTCTTGGTTGAAAAGGACTATACATACATGGAGGTAGTAGAACCAAGAATTCCATGGATTCCCAAGCTCCCTTATGAAGTGACATATAAGGAAGTAGATGCATATGCTAGAAATATCCTTAATAAACTAGAGGACCCAAATGTAGAGAGATTTGGGACATACAAGGAAACATTAAAAATATTGAGGAAAAGATAGAAAATAAAAAGGAACAATTGCATAGACAATGCGATATCCCACCAAAAGGGCCAATGCAACCATATTCCTTTGCATAACTCACATAAGCTAGCACACTAGTGGCAAGAAGGTTTAGAAGATTACATGAAGTGTCTAGTGTATACTTAGAGGGACTTGCCTCATCTGCACAAATAGATTCTACTTGAGATTTCCAAGAAGTCTCAAGAGAAAAAATAGAAAGGAAAGGCCCAAAAACTAGAGAAAAGGAAGATAATATAGCTTTCTAATGAGGAGGATGAAGAAGAAGAAGTTGAAGAAGTGAAAAATCCTTTGTAGAAGAAGAAAAAAGAGAAAATTGTGAAAATCCCACAACAAGAGGTCCCAAAAAAATCCATAATAGGAAATTGATGTCATGGCAACCATAAATGCCATAATATACCACAACATGTTACTACAAGTCCTTAAGATGTATGAAGAACTAGATGTGGAGAATAAAGAAAGAATAATATAGTGCATGTTTAGATATACTAGGAAGTTTAACAAAATCCTGGAGGAGGTTATTTAAGTGTTCTCAGAACCAATAATTACTGCAATCAGGGAGAAGAGATAGAAAAATCCCTCAAAAATTAAGAAGAAATAATGAAAAAGGAACTAAAAGAGGTGGGACCTAACTTGAGCCCACAACAAAAGGAGTAGTTAGTACAAGCACAAGAAAAAGAGATTCAAACAAAGCAGAGGGTGGATATCCTAATGGAGGGAGAACAAACAAAAAAACAAAGGTATAGAAGGAAACAACAAAACTCACCAAGAAGCTCCATGAATCCCTCCTAGAGGAAGAAATAAAATAATAATAAAAAACAACTCCATAAAGTAGCCAACTAAGTATAGGTGAGGATTGGGGACAAGTGTAAGTACAACATAAAATTTCACATCCACCTCCCCCATACAATCAATAAAAGATTTCCTTGCACAATAAAATTTGTTGCATCCAGCACTAACACTACAACTACTCAATTTTCTAGTAGTGGGTTCCCAAGTGAACTTGTCTAAAATCTCTTTGCTCCAAAAAAATCATCTTGGGGATATATTCCATGCCACCATAAGGGAAGAAAGCATACAACATGTTGAAATTGTGAAGCAATTACAAGAGGTAGTGAACATACTATATAATAGAATACCACAAATAAAAAGGGATACTTCACTTCCCTTGCCACAATAACTCAAATAGTTGGTAAATGGTCTACAAGAAAACTTGCAATCACAAAATCCAAGATACGACATGAAGCCCAATAGGAAATTTTGAAGAACAAAGCTAATCAGACAAAAGAGAATTATGAAAAAACACTCTTAGTTAGAAATAGAAATAAATAATATAGAATGAAATATATTTGTTATCAATTTTTCACCACAGCTTAAATTGACAGAGCTAGTTATTTCAGGTTCATTTTAAGGTGAAAGGTTTTAGTTTATTTCTGCAGTTGTTTAAACCATTGCATGTTTTTAGTTTTTAGTTTAAAAGAAAGTGCAATGTGTTTTAGTTTTCCATTCATCATTTGCAACATTAAATATTGCATGAAAGGTAAAAGAAAGTACTTCATTCTATATTCATTTATTCATTACACAATGTTTCATACATTTGTTGCAAAAGAGAAGAACATAATTGAACAAGAATTGCACAAAATGTTGCTTTGTATTCATTGGGATGAAAAGAGAATCACATTTCCCACACAAGCCATGGGAGTAGCTAAAACAATGAATCAAAAGGAGTACACTACGTTCCTGAACATTAAATAAGGAAAAGAGAAAATAAGAGGGAACATAGCCATCATTTCTTGAATGTGTCTTCAAGCTACCTTCAGTGTTGTGCATTCCTCTTTGTTCCTATTCTCCAAGTGAAATTGCAAGTGATTTTAATGTTTGTTAGAGGTCAAGTTATGAATCCTCTTACATGATCTATCAATAGTAATGTAGAACACTACTTATGGTGCATTGAATCAATTGAGCAAGACAAGAAATGTGCAAGAGAGTTCCAAGGAGGAAACATCATAAGAAACTTTTGAACTTATTGTTTTTTAATCTAACATTGTTTGTTTCTTGTGTAGGTATAGGAAAAGCCATGTTTCTGATCTATTTTGAAGATTTATAGCATGTGGTGTAAAACGGTCTCCCACAAGGGTTGAGTTCAACATGCCGCCCCTTAACATTCAATAGAGGGGTTGAGAAAGGAAACAATTCAGTATTTGCTCAAAAGAGATATGCATATGAAGGAGTGCATAATCATGGAATGTGATAGTGAATAGACGTACATAATGCCTTGTTTATAAATCAATAATAGCAATTCAAGCAATTTAAGAAGCTTCAAAGTATCATCATCAGGTGTTTGTATTTCAAAATATTCTATGCAAAGAATAGATTCATCAACATTTGTTGTCTAAGAGATAAAAATGCATGAAGAGTACATAAGAAATATTTTCTCCATTAAGAAATATAATTACAAGTGGCTGCAAATGAAGCTTGAAAGCCAATAAAGAGGAATTGTTGAACTAAAATTACAATGCATTAAGTGTTTGAGTTGAATGTAACTTGGAACAACATCATTGATGTCAATGGATTGCAAAGAAACTTAAGGCTAGTTTCAAAATAACTACAGGTATGTAAAATTATCTCATTGCATTGCCACAAGAAACTATGATGAAAGTGAAATTTGAAGTGCATTTTCAGAAAGCATTCAAGTGTTTGGAATGGATGACAACAAGCAGCAAGTAATCTACAGAAAATACCATGATGGCTGAATGCAACCTTGCCAAGTAAGTGAAATAGAAACATTCATATGCAGTGAATTTAAGAGTAAATGGAGCTTTTTTGTGTGTTTCATTAAGCAAGAATGTGTGCAAATGTCATTGCAAATCATGCTAAATAGTGAATAAAAATTGCATGTAGGATGTGAGGAAAGAATGTTTGTTGATAAGTAACTGAAAGCACCAAATAGTGTTTGAATTTCATTATGTTTATACACTTCAAGAAAAATAGAAAGCAAGTAATTACTAAAAACTCATGCAATGAAAAGAAAAGATTATAAATGCCATTGGAACAATAGATCTTTCAAGCAATAGTGCAAGGAAAATAGCTAGTTCCACTAAGAACAATTTATGAGTAAAATAGAGCTTACATTTTGAGAGCCTATAGTTTAGTGAAGCTATTATGGTGCACATGAACATGAAAATGAAATCATTGCTTCCTTTCAATATAGTGAGCCAATATCAAACAAGCTAGGGTTTTGAAGTGGAAAAAAATACAATGGTGCCCAGTTTGAGTTTTTAGGAAGAAACCCACCTGGGTTTACATTGTGAAGCTTCAAAATGTAGAGATAATGGTAATTGAAGCTCATACATGACTACCAAATGAACCCAGCTAAACTCTCATGGCTGTATCCTAAGAGTGAGTTTTCCTGTACAAATAAGCATACCCACTTAGGGTTTTATGTTCCAAAAGCAAATATAGAGGGAAATGACTATGGTTTGAGCTTGTGCCAACATTACAACTCAGAAAAATAAAGATATTGAAGTCAATGGCCATGGTCGTGATGGGTTTTGCAAACCCAAAAAATGGAAAGCATAAATACAAAAAAATATTTCATTTAACAAATAATACCATTGTAAATCATGGGTCGAGCCTAGAAGAGCTTGTTTTTGCAAAAATAAGAGAAATGTATATGGTGAGGCCATGGCCTATATAATGGCCAAGCTCAGAAAAACATTCATGCTTCACTTGTTCTTGTTGAGTAAGCTCAAATTGAGCCTCTTAAAGAAGTAAATACACAAGGTATAAATAGAAAGAGAGCTTACCATGGCTATGAGTCAAGAGAACTAGCCAAAGCCCATGAACCAAGCTTTCAAAAAATCTCGAACTGAGAATTCTCATGGTAGCCAAATAGAAAAATACAACAAAAAGAAACACAAAAGAGATAAAATGCATTAAAAAACCAATTATGGCTGCTGCCTATAGGCCCATTTTCTCTTTTGAATGAATTCAAAAAGACATCAAAATGGTAGCAACAGACTTACCATCAAATGTAGAAGAAGATTCAACAAAAAATCAACATGATATAGCTTGAAATGGTGACCTTCAAGCTCAAACCCTAGTTCCCCATGGCAGCCAAATACAAAGCCTTGTTTTCTCCAAACTTGGCTGATGAAAATGATGATTAAAATGTGTGTTAGGGGTCGGTTTTGACCTTAGGGTTTTTCCATGTGCCCTAATTTGAATGTGATTTTAATCACATTCTTTTGAAAAATAAAATGCCATGTTAATACCATTGTCACATATGTTTCCTAGGTCAAGCCATGGCTTAGGCATTTTTATTGGATTTTAAAGAAAGTCAAACAAAACCCATACCTTTCCTTTTTGTTTTTCATGTGAACCATATGCATATTGCCCCCTTTTCACTAGGTCAAGCCTTAGTTTTTTTATGGTCTATGGCTCATAATCAAGTTTTATGATTTTTTATAATAAAAGTAAAATTGTATAGGAGCCTTCACATAGTATTTTGATTCTTTGAAAAATATTAATTTTTACTCAAACTGCAAAAAATTAAAATATTGGAACTCAAATTGCAAAACCCAGATGTATTAGGAGGGTTTCTATATTGTTTTATAAAACTATAAATGATGTAAGAAATCATTAAGGTAATGTTTCTATAAATTAATTTGATGTTTGTTATGGTTTTAAATGCAATTGGTGTACTTAAGTCCTCATGGAAACTTTCTATTTTGAGTTGGAGTTCTTGGGAAAGTTTGGAAGGAGATGAACAAATTGAACTTTCCATTTTCAGTTTTGAGCTGTTTTGGACCTAATTTTGTGGATTTTTTGGATCAACCACTTGGAGATAGAAATTTACCACTTTTCTCATGCAATTTGGAGTAGTTTGAGACTCTATTTTTTAGGCTTTTCTAAGGAACTCAGAAATGGGGAAGAGTGCTATTTTGGAGATGTAGTTGAGCTGATTTTTTTTATTTTTCACTACTGGGGTCACATGAGAGCTATAAGTTAGAAAAATTATGATTTTTTAGAGGTTCAGATTGATGGCTTCTTGCTCTCCTATCCAATGAGAGAGTTTTGTAAGTTGATTGATTTACTCAGATTATGAAATTGTCACACCTTTAGTTCAATAAAAACATCAAAGTTATTTTCTTGTCCACTTGTTTAAATTTACAGTTACAATCTAATGTTAGTTGTGATTCAAATGTAGAATCCTTCTTATGTATTTCCATTGTAGGTTTGTTTGCAAGGGTTTCATGTGATTTAGGTTGCATTTTGTGTTATGTTTGATTAACCTCTATGCAAATCACTTTTGAATTATATGTTTAGGGTGGGATTGTGAAAATTAGAGTTTTGGAGGTATTATTGTGAGTAAAAAAATTATTAGAATCTTCTTATTGCTGTTGAATCAACTTAGTTTAGGATCTTTTTTTTTTCATTTTTTCCTTGTACCCCTTTTCCTTGAAGGTATGGTAGATTAGGTGTTTTACTAGGGGAACCAACCCACTCTGGAGATTCACTCTCACCTATAGATTTACCCAAAAATATGAGAGTGTTTCCAAGTTGCAACAGGATAGGAAAGTTTGACTTGGCTAAGGGTGCAATCCTGATTGCCAACAATATCAAAGGAAAATATAATCTACCAATTTTAACTTCAGTGACCCAACCTCATCAAGAACCTTAAAGATTAGATCACTCAACTAGAGGCCCAAATAGTGTAGACCGCCTCCATATATGATCCAATAAAATATATGGATGGAGTAGTAAGAGCACAAACATAGAATCTACATACTAAGATACAATAATTCCAAGAGAAAAGGGAGAAAATAAAGATGCAAGTACAATAGATAAGGGAGACAATCATTATAAAGTTGGAACACCTAACAATAATTTTGTAAGAAGAAAAGAATGCAACACAATAGATATAGATACCCAATAGTATTTGTTGAGAATAGGTTATTATTGATGTCAAAGGTGTGTCATTGATGAAGAAAAATGTTAAAGGGTGCAAAGGCTATCAAAAATGTCATTATTGTCAAGGTTGTTAAAGATGAAAAAGATTGTAGGAGTACTAGAATTATCATTATATTCCACTTGACTTAAAGTTCTCTAGAGGTATTAATCATGAAGAAGTTGTCTCACCAATCAAATCATATATCAAGTAACATAAATCATAAGTTTTATTGTGGAGTGACTTCCTTTCCGAGAGTTGGTATGTATTGTGTGCTTATTATTCCTTGTAGAGTATGTAGTTAATATGACTTTGGTGGTTTGGAATTCTATGAAAGTATATCTATTGGGTATAGAGATTTCTCTAGCAATATAAATATGGTTGGAATTTCTCTTAGAAATGGAGTTTTTCTTTGTAGTTTGGAAGGAGAGTATGTCCACTAATTCTATCAATTTCCCAAGTTTTTGAAGGATATGTTTAGTGTGCAAGAAGTTTAAAATGATAGAAGGTTTTGTATTCCTGTTTTCAACTTGTTTAAGTTTAAGGCATGTGCGGTAAAAACTAGTAGTGTGCAAAATTAAAATATTGTGTGTGGTGATAGGATAGGATCTGGCTAAGGTCCATGCAGTAGCACATGACATCATGTTCTTTTAGCAGAAAGAAAATTGAAATTGGACCAACCTATTACATGTTTCATGTAAATTGAATTTAGGTCCACCTCATGTTGTCTTTGCTATTTAGGGATCCTTGAATGACATAGAAATGTGTTAACATAATGTCATGTATATATTTCAAATGTTTTGATGCATGTGATGTGACTTGAATACAATATGTAAAGCATAATTACATCAATTTTTTGAAGGGTGTCAATTGAAGAGGAGTGAAGAAAAGAGAGTGTGCCAATATCAGAATATCATTTTAAGTAAGGAAGAGTGTCAATAGTGATTTCGGCACATGTATGTACATTGTATTGAAGTTCCACAAGCTTTATAATTGTACTCTGGTAGGACTAGTGTTCTACCTATTGTATTGTTTCATTTGGGGATGGATGTGTATAGTAGTTTGGTGCCTACAAGCACATTAGGGGATTGTTGTCTCTAGTAGGTTGGTGCCTACTTCAGTGTGTAAAATTCACTTGTAAATTTATACATTATGAGGCTAGATTTAGGTAGTAGATCCAAGCAACTATTCTCACCATGGTTTTTCCCATCTTGGGTTTCCACGTACATCTAGTGTTCACTTGTGTGTGCTTTATGTTGTGTTATTTTTATTATGCTTAATTTCTTATGATGGTTTTTTGTAAAGAATCATATACTTTGGTAACTATGGAAAAGTTAAGGATTCCAAAATTGTTTAGATGTACTGATTCACCCCCCTCTTAGTATATTGTGTGTCCTTCAATTGGTATCAGAGTGAAGTTTCTTTGAAAAACTCTAACAACTTAAGGTATGTACAAGATGACACAAGTGTTACCCCCTGAATTTTTTTTCCAAGTTAATTTGTTTTAAGGATTTTCCTTTAATGATAATTTGTTGTGCATTTATGTCCAAGTCATGGCTTTGGAAAATCTTATAACTATCGCTGCCCTGTCAAGTTCCCTAACTAAGTCGGTGGGTTTCAAAATTTCAAATCACCCAACCTTCTTGCTACCTTTTGAAGTGATGCTTTATGTAGTCAGGATGTTGGTAGCTCTTGAGACTCTAGAACTTCTGACTTATGGTTACAAAGTTCTAGCTCGCAGCGATGGGGCGACCTTAGCAGGATATGCTATTTTCAAAGTGTTGTGCATTTAATGAATTGTACGACACCTTTAAGGAATGTCTTCTCAAATGTCTAGAGACATCAACCGAGAGTTTAACGTAATCTTTAAAAATCTTCTAAAAGGACAACTCTTTAATAAGAAAGTGGGTGAAATGATTTTTCTTAGCAGATAAATGACCACTTTTTTCTGTTGAAGTTAAATAAGCTTGCATGCAAGGGAAGGTGACAATATTTTTCGATTCTAGAATTTTCTCAAAATGGTAATTCTTGGTGATGTCAGGGAATGGGAAGATGAACTTGTTCTTGTTCTTCAACTTGATTTGAGTTGGCTAGATAAAGAGCAATTCAACATCATCTCTCAGCTGTGTTCGCTAGCGTGGAAGGAGAAAACTAGCTATGTCAAGTACAACAAGGTGATCCTTGTTCTAGAAGAGGAAGAAGAACACGCCGAGTTTCAAAATTTAATTATGGAAATGCAATTGGAGCTGTATAGAGTTTTGGCACCTCCCGCGGTTTATTGACATGCATGGAATTTTTTGTTTTGTTTTGTTTTTTTTTTGCAATAGAAAATAATAACGTATTTTGTGAAAAAAAGTTGTTGTCATCGATCGTTTTCAAGACCGTTACTTTTGTAATGTAATAGTTTTGGGGTGCATGTATATATTGGCCTCTAAGTTACTAATGGGGGAAACTTTTTGGTTATTCTTGGAGATAGGGGAAGTAGGAGTAGTCTTAAGTTTTTCTTTCATATAATTGATTGTATTAGGTTTGGGGCCTTTGTGCTCACAAATTTGATATTGGAGAAATAAAGAAAGTATTTACAGATCTTTGCATTTGAAAATATTTATTTTAATTGTCAATAGACTTTGGGCCTTTACAATTTCTTTCCAATATTGATTCTATTATATTAAACTGTATATGCAATTATTTCTAGAACTTTAGATGCAGAATAATTCATCTATTGAAAGGGAAATTTATTGCTCTCTCTTTTCTTGTTTCTCTTTGTGGGTGTGGAATAAATGGGCTTTGTATCGTTTATTTGCATTCACTTCATTCTAAATCAACCCAACACATTTACTTTCATGGTTATGGGAAAATGTTAGAGTTTCCTTTCCTACTTTCTAGTTAAAAGCATACCTTGAATTTTCATTCATTATATATCTTAAGAGGGAGTTGTACCTATAAAATTTAGATGAAGGTTTCCAATCCAATAGAAACCTATCCAACTGTTAGTGCTATTTTTTCTTCTTTCTGGGCATTCTGAGTCATTTTCTACATTCATTTTCAAAGGACAAATCTGTTTACTAATAGATTTTTGGTGACTCTGCTGGGGACACAAAATCAAAGATTGGTGCATTCTTATTCCTTAGCATTTTTATGGTACCTCATTGAAAGAAGTGAGGTTGGTGACTTCATGAAAGATTCGACTCTGGAAAAATGTTTTGTCATCCAAAAAGAGAGGATGATAGTGATGACAGTGATGATGAAGATTTCTCTTCTTCCACAACCCCAACACAAAATAATCAGGTACTTGATGATCCTATGCAAGTAAACTTTTTGAAGAGTTTTTATTGTAATATGCAGTTTCAACCCCACATGGTTCATCCATCTTTACTTAAAACCTTGGAAGAGATTGAATGTAGGGATGGGAATGATACATTTTTTCTTGCTTGAAACCATGAAAAGACCTTTGTTTGTGAAGAAGATACACATGGTGAAGAACCTCGTACTACAATACAATAGTTGTAAAAAGAGGATAGTGATATGGAGGCAAAACATTCTCTTGAAATTCCTATTGATGAAGCAGCGAATGCATGTGAAGATAAAGGAGAAAATTCCCCTTCAGTGCACATACAATCAAAGTATGAGGATGAAGATTCTGGTTGTGTTGAAGAAGAAGCTCCTATTGTGTCTACTTGCAATAGCACATATAAGATGCAAGATCATAAAGGATAAATAGAAGAGGAAGACCATAAATTAGATAATGATAATTTAGAGAAGATTGTTGTGGGTATTGAAGATGTTCTTGATGAGAAGATAGTTTCGAACCTAAACTATTACTCATGTGAAATCATATCGGAGGAGTCAAAGCAATATGGAATATTAAAGGAGCATGAAAATGTTGTTCAAACAAGAAAAAATCAAGAAGACAACACATTTCATGATATTTCAACTTATTGTCCAGAGGTACCCATTTCAAATTTTCTTTGTTTTGAAAATATTTCATCTACTGCTCCATCAAATTTTAAAGAGGATTTAAATCATACATTCATGAATTCAAATCATGAAAGATTCATTCAAGAACTTGAGATTGTTATACTTCAAGTCATATAGGAAGAAGTGTTTCTCAGCATGCATAAGGACATTGAAGTATTTTCTGATTCATATACTTTTCATGAGGAGTAGTTATTTGGTTTCTATATCTTGTTTGGAGGATCTGCATATGCCAAAGATTACACAGTTTTTATTCAAAGCATCAAGTTGTAGCTAAGTATGATAATGCTCCATTGGCATAGTCCTTTCTTTCATTGGCTTTGCATAGTTCCATGGGGAAAAGTGGAGTTTTTGCACCTAGTCTAGGTGCATATAGGATTCTTAGGCTATTCTTTCCTTTCTTTTATTCGGTTGGTTTTAGTTTTGGTTTTGGTTTGTGCTCGGTTCCCCTCCACCCTTCTGCAAGCTATCCCCTATCTTCATGCTATCTTTTTTGACTCTGTACCCAATGGACTTGGACTAGTCTATCCTAACAATTCTGGAGTTCTTTGCATTTTCTACAAAAATACAGTCCCTAGTCAGAGTTGATGTTACCCCCTAAAATTTTATTCCAAGTTAATTTTTTTTAAGGCTTCTCCTTTCATGATAATTTGTTGTTCATTTATGCCTAAGTCGTATCTTTGGAAAATCTTATAACTATCGCGGCCTTTTCAAGTTCCCTAACTAAGTTGGTGGATTTCAAAATTTCAAAATCACCGGACCTTCTTGCTACCTTTTGAAATGATGCTTTATGTAGTCGGGATGTCAATTGTTCTCAAAACTCTAGAACTTCTAACTTATGGTTACAAAGTTCTAGCTCGTAGCGACGGGGCGACCTCAGCGAGATATGTTATTTTCAAAGTGTCAGTGCATTTAATGAATTGTATGGTTCCTTTAAGGAATTTCTTTTCAAATGTTTGGAGACATCAACTAAGAGTTTAACATAATCTTTAAAAATATTTTGAAAGGACAACTCTTTAAGAAAGTGGGCGAAATAGTTTTGCTTAGCAAATAAATGACCACTTTTTTCTGCCAAAGTTAAATAAGCTTGCATGCAAGGGAAAGTGGTAGTATTTTTTGATTCCAGAGTTTTCTCAAAATGGTACTTCCTGGTGATGTCAGGGAATGGGAATATGAACTTGTTCCTATTCTACAACCTGATTTGAGTTGGCCAAAGGAAGAGCAAATTGACATCATCTCTTAGTTGCATTCACTAGCCTGGAAGAAGAAAACTAGCTATGTCGAGTACAACAGGGCGATCCTTGTTCTGGAAGAGGAAGAAGAATGCCCTGAATTTCACAATTTAGTTATGGAAATTCAATTGGAGTTGTAAATATTTCTAGCACCTCTAGCAGTTTAGCGACATGCATGGAATTTTCTTTTTATTGTTTTTTGCGACAAAGAATAATAACGTATTTTCTAAAAAACGGTTATCATCGGTCATTTTCAAGACCATTACTTTTATAATGTAAAATTTTTGGGGTGCGTGTATATATTGGCCTCTAAGTTACTAATGGGAGCATCTTTTTAGTTATTCTCGAAGATAGGGGAAGTAGGAGCAGTCTTAAGTTTTTCTTTCATATAGTTGATTGTATAAGGTTTGGGGCCTTTGTGCTCACAATTTTGATATTGGAGAAATAAAGAAATAATTTATAGATCTTTGCATTTGAAAATATTTGTTTTAATTGTCAATAGACTTTGGGCTTTTACTATTTCTTTCCAATATTGATTATGTTATATGAAACTATATATGCAATTATTTCTAGAACTTTGGATGCAAAATAATTCATCTATTGAAGGGGAAATTTACTGCTCGCTCTTTTCTTGTTTCTCTTTGTGGGTGTGTAATAAATGGGCTTTGTATCTTTTATTTTCATTCACTTCATTCTGAATCAACCCAACACATTTACTTTCATGGTTATGGGAAAATCTTAGAGTTTCCTTTCCTACTTTCTAGTTAAAAGCATACCCTGAATCTTCATTCATTGCATATCTTAAGAGGGAGCTGTACCTCTAAAATTCAAAGGAAGGTTTCCAATCCAATAGCAACCTCTCCAACTGTTAGTGTTGTTTGTTCTTCTTTATGGGAATTCTGAGTCATTTTCTACATTCATTTTCGAAGGAAAAATCTATTTACTAACAACAAGAAAGTTTTTCTGGGAATAAAGCATGCATCTTTGATTGATCTAATTTTTCATCTTGGAAAGTTAGGATGGATTCCTATTTTATGGCTCTAGGAATGGACATATAGATGTTTGTAGTATAAGGATATAAGCCTCATAAAAAATCTCCTAGGAATTAGGTCAGAAAAGGGGGCTTGTGAACTCAATGCTAAGGAAAGGAATGTCGTTTTATGTGGATTTCCTAATTCTAAACTTGTGAAAGTGATGCAGTGCAAAACAACAAAAGACATACAAGATAAATTGGAGACAATCTATGAAGGTGACAAGAAATTCAAAGTGGTAAAGCTATAAACTTACATAGCTTAGTTTGAAGGTATGAAGATGAGAGAAGATGAGAATATTGATACATTCATGCTTTGAGTTGATGAAGTTGTCAAATCTATCCAAGGTCTTAGTAAGAACTTGGAAGAGAAGGTTATTGTGAAAAAGGTACTGAGATCTATTCATAGATGGTTTCATTCTAAAGTATCTGCTATCGAAGAAGCTAAGGATATGAATTCTTTAAAGTTGAATAAACTACATGGAATTCTAACTACATTGTATATGAGATTTATAGGTGAATTTTCTATAAGGAAAGAGGCTACATTCAAAGTATCTATGAAGTAGGTTGATCAAGAATTTGATATTGGATCAATTCTAGAAGAATAAAATTTTGTTAGGAAGCTACAAAGAGGTTTTGTTAAGTGTAAGTGCAATCTACCTTTTAAGAGTTTCATTCATGGTAAAGTGGGATATTTTATGGCTAAGTGTCCCCATAAGAATACTAACAATGTTGAGAAAAAGAATAGTAATAAATTATTTTAGAGTAATTTTAAAGGTAAGAGAAAACATAAGAGTTTCTATACTAATGAGGAAGAAGATTACTCCACTGAAGAAGAAGATGAAGATATATCTGAAGATTAAAAATAAAATGTTGTGTTCATGACTAAAGAAAAGAATTGATGTGGTCCAGAAAATAAATCAAAAGGTTGAAGAACATGATTGTAGAAGAGGTAAGGGCTATGGAAAAGGTATCTCAAGATTTAAAGAAGAAAAAAAAGATAATTATTGTTCTAAAGACCCAAACTGAAGAAGAAAAAAGGATTAAAGTTCTAATAGAAAAATTGCTATCAAGAGATAAAGACTATGACAATCTAGAAGCAAAAATCATGACAATGAGAAAAGAGATTGAGAAAGTGAACTAGTAGCTGCAGATGAAGTTTGGAAAGAGTACAAAAATCGTAGATTAGATTATGGGAAGTCAAAGAGCCCTGCATGTTAAAACCAAAATAGGTTTTGATGATCAAAAGAAGAAGGAAATAGAATAGTCTATGAAGACTACTAAATCAAGTCTAGAAGCAGTAGGCTCCAAAAGTTCAAAGTCTAAAAGAACCATGGCAAGTGATGAAAGCTTGACACATGATGGATTTATTCAACTAAAGAATGAAAGAAGAAGATTTGAAAGATAGGGATACAATACCAGGTTCAATTATCCTTTCTTTGGTTATTGTTTCAATTGTAATTATTTTGGTCAAAGGTTATGGACTATAGAAAATCTTTGAGAAGAAGAAATAACTTTTTTAGCAAAAATGCATTTATACCTCTATATAATTTTAATATCATTTGCTACAAGTGAAAAAACTTTGGTTACATTTCAAGGAACCACATAAACATTTTTTTAAGTCCTCTATTGGAAAGTGGAAGAAAAGGATCAAAAAATAGAATTCACAAATCAAATAAAGTCTAGAAGAAGGTCCTTGAAGAAAGGAGGCTAAAAAAGTCAATGATTGCTCAAACTACACTACATGCTCATAGACAGTGGATCATAGACAGTGGATTCTCAAGCCACATGACTAGAGATAAACGTAAGTTAATCAATTTTAAGAAATTTAAAGGTCGTTCTATGACCCTTGTAAATAATTCAATTGTCAAAATTTCTAGTAAGGGTACCTTAAGTCTTGATGGTGGTAGAACAAAGACACATGATGTTTTGTATGTTGAAGCTTTAAATCATAATTTTTTAAGTGTTAGTCAAATGTGTGATAAAGGTTATAAGCTGTCTTTTAATGTTGAAGGTTGTAAAATCATGGAATCAAGCACTAGTGAATTAATTGTGGAAGGAAATAGAATAGACAATGATATATATCATATCAGTGAGTTGAAGGGATAGAGTTGTCTTAGTGTGTAAAGAGAAGAAAGCTAGCTTTAGAACAAAAGGTCAAGACATATGAACTTTGATGATATTGTAAAGATTAGCTCAAGAGGAATGGTTTAGGTTATGGAAAATATTAAGAAGCCTTAATAGACTAGCTACAAGCCATGTCATGAAGGGAAGAAGACAAGAAGAAAATATCCTGCTAAGGAGTGTTCCACATCAAAACCATTAGATCTGGCTCACACAGATCTGTGTGGACCTATGACGACTAAAAGTCTACAAGGTGATGTATTTCATGATTTTCATTGATGATTACATTAAGAGGACTTGGATAACATTTTTGAAAGATAAGTTATAAGCATTTGAGAAGTTTAAGGAATTCAAGGAATTACAAGAGAATGAAACTAGAAGGATAATCAAGTTCTTAAGATTGGATAGAGGTGGAGAATTCACTACTAATAAGTATGATAGATTATGTGAAGAGCATGGGATATAGAGGAATTTTTTATCGCCTAGAAGTCGACAACAAAATGGATTTGTAGAAAGGAATAACCAGACTATTTAGGAGATGGAAAGAACTATGTTACATCAAGAAAATATACTGAATATGTATTGGAGAGAAGCTACATAGACTATTGTGTATATTTTAAACAAAGTTTAGATCAGACACAAGATTGATAAGACACCATATGAGCTGAGAGGAAGATCAACATTAGTCAAACAACTCAAAATATTTGGAAGCAAGTGCCACATCAAAAGAGATGAAAATTTGAATGTAGATTCGGTAGGATGCATTAATGATTAGAAGGGCATAAGTGGAGGAGCATTCTTTCTTGGTGATATTTTTCTGTCCTAGTTGGGAAAGAAATAGGAATAAGTTTATTTATCTATGGTAGAAATGAAATATATTGCTAAAATATCATGCTACAGTCATATGCTTTGGATGAAGTGGAATTTGAAGGAAATAAAGATTGAGTTTGATGAACCTATCTCTATTCTTTGTGATAATACCCATGCTTTAAAAATTTCAAAGAATGCAATGATGCATTCAAGGATAAAAACATCACAATAAAGTATCATTTTATAAGGGAGAAGGGTGCAGAGACAGGGGTAAATTTGGAATATGTCAAGAAAAACTAGCATGTAGTAGATATATTCACAAAGCCACTTCCTATGGATATATTTGAGTTTCTTTCAAAGAAGTTGGGAGTTTCTCCCTGTTCTTGAATAAAGAGGAAGAATGGTGTTGATGGGTGTTTTTGCACTTCTCAACATAGAAAAAACACAATTGTTATGTCTCTCTTGAAAGATGATTCCCTACACACAAGTTGTAAAAAATATCCCAAGGTATCTCGGATGTCAGGGTCATGACTGCAAAAAAAACTAAGTTGTTGATGTGTGATTTGATGGTGATCACAAGGGGACTTTATGGTTCACAAAGAATTGAATTTTTAGGTATGTGATGGAGTTTCAAAGTTTTGGAAATAGATATGCTATGACTGTAAATTTAGAATAGCAAACTGAAACTCACTTCAATCATCAAATATGATAGTATGGGGATGCTTGGAATCCTAAACTAATTCTATTTTCAAAGAAATATCAAAAGATGATAGGGTTTAGAGATCTATTCTAAGCCTAAAACTATGGACAACAACAACAATAACTAGTGCTATAATAGATAGACTTCCCAAAGCAAGTTTTGCTTAGCCAAGAGAAACCTACAGTATCACAAAACCAGTACAATCTTCTAAGGATCTTTACATATTTTCAGATTGTAACATGGATACTTAGAGCATACACATATAGTTGAACTTGAGCACAAGTGAATAATCTCATAATAGCATTACAAAATTATCTATCATCAATAAACCACAAAAATAATGAGTTGGAAGTGCATCAAATATTGTAACTTATTGTCACCATTAAAGCTATTCAAGAAACTAACAAGCTGAAATAAACATGGAGGTTGAATCATGCACACATTAAGAGAAAACTCAAATAAAACTCCCAACTTTAATGCTTGCTTCTATTGCTTCATAATTCCATTTACAACAACTCATCTCCCTTTGAAAATGAGAGGATGCCCCTATTTATAGTTTTCAAAAAGTAGAATGAATGGTCAAGATCAATTTACAATGAATGTTCCAGATTCATTCTGACTAAGGGTTTTCACATCACCCAATATGAGTATAAAATTTACAATATAAAATAGGCTATTTTTTCTTTTGTCTATTCCATCTTCTAGCCTATTTTTTCTTGTAGCTATTAGCTAGAAAATATAAATACTTCTCATTTATTATGATATTCCCAACATCCTATTGTGAAACCGCATATTGAACAAACTTCTTTAGGACCACCAAGAGTTTTTCCTAGTCCAGGAAGTTAGATTTGGAGATGTGGAAGGTGATCCTCTTGAACTCCTCTATCATCTCATCATGATTCCTTACACATGTATTTCCCACTTTGACCACCTGCTCTAACTATGAGAAAGCCCACACAACAAAATCCATAAAATCTACCAACAAAGTGTCATCGACTCCTTTCTCTACTCTTTTGTGAAGTTCTTGCTTCACTGCTTCTCGATCCAATTCTTGGGCTGGCATCTTGTATCCTGTTACCAACTCTAGGAGGTTGTCACTTTCAGCTAGATGAGAAACAACACAAACATGAATGGCATCCAACTCAACTAGGGATTTCTCTAAAACCCCTTTTCTGAAGTCAAGATTAAATAACAAAGCCCCAGGTAACCAATGATCTCTCTTTGGAAAGGCTAACTCTTTCTTCCAAAGCTCCATAGATAGCCTTAGAATGCTCTTTAACCTGGGATATGTCTTGTCATAAAGTCCAGGGAAATATTTGCACACCTCAACCTCCTTTTCAACTTATTTTTGTAAGATCAAATAGTGATTATGCATCTTGAATACATGTGAATACCTATGTTGTCCATTTTAATGAATATTTTGAACTAGTCTGATGTGAATTCGGTCCAATTCTTCATCTTCTCCATTTTATTGATTTCTTCTTTTGACAATAGGTCAGCCACTAGTGATTCCATTGGGGCTTCTTCCCCGATTATGGTCCATTGTTGTATATAGGCGGTCAACTCTACCACTTGTTCTTTTAATTATTCCTTTGTGGATTGATCATTATTCATTTGATGGAGAATCATAGAAATAGACTATTGGAAGTCATCAATTTTTTGAGCTCCGGATGTAGGGCCTAGGTTGATAGTTATTACCTAATAGTCTTTGCTTTGAAGGGTGTTAGCATCCTTATCTATTGTTGGGGTGGCAACCTGAAATATTCATGAGTTTGACATGTCTGTTGTGATATGCGATCTAACCATTAGTTTTGTATTGTCTTGTGTCTTTACTTGAGCTCGAGCCAATAAGGCTTCTAGACAAGCGTTAGGGTTTGGGAGCACGAGAGCCTTTATTTTCAGTTGCTACTCTAGCCAAGAGGGGACTTATGTTTGATGGTCAGGGGATGTAGTGTTGAATTCATTATCCCCTTCCCCTTTATCTTTTAAAATCTCTTCCTCTTCATGTTCAGAAGCATCTGCAATTTTCTCTTTGTCCTTGTTCTACTCTTCTTCTTGCATAATTTCCTTCCCTTTATCAAATTCAATAGATTCTGCATTTCTGTCAGCAATAACTTCTTCTTGTGTTGGCCTTTCACTTTCCACATGCTTAATTTGAACTTCTTGATTATGCTTGACATCTTTCTTATCTATATTCTTCTCCTCTTTAAATTGCTCTCCTTTTGGAGGCACTTCTTCATTTTGTATGCCCTTATCTTGGCTATCTTATGGGAGTTCATCAATTTTCTCCACATCAACCCCTACATCATTTCTCCCTTCCTCAAATTTGTGCTCCTTTGTGCCTATCTAGCTTTATTATCCTATTCTTGAGGCTACTCATCCTTAGGTTCTGGATCTAAGGTTTCTACATCATAGCTAGTATTATAAGTGAAATAATAGAGGTTAGCCCTACTATTATAATTGAACCCTTTGGTATTCTAATTGAAGGTGAGCTAGTAAGCAAAGGGAATGTAGGTTTTGAAGAATTGGTGTATGCATTTCATAAAGAACTTGGAAGGCAGCCATAAATTCTATGGCATAATGGTAGCCAAAAAGGAGTTGCTCGCAGTAGTCTAGAAGAGCCATGGAAGACAGTTGTAATATGGTTGATGAAATTTTTCACCTGTGAGGGGCAGTAGGAAATAATTTCAGGTCCAAGAATGTGAATTCTCATGCATTTGAGATATGGAAACACTAGACCTTCCATAAGAATTAACCTTCCTACCTTTCTATTCATGTAGATATCTTCTATGGTAGCTAGGGTAAAATCTAGAGGTGTGTTTTCCATTAGATACCATAGTTTAATTCATTTAATTATCAAGCACCATTTCATGAAGAAAGAGTTTGGTAAAGAGGGGTGGTTAGAATTTATGTCAACCTACATAGTCAAAAGTGGAAAGGAATCCAAAAAGGGACCCACAGTGAAAAAATTGAAAATTGAAAAAGGGGAAGCTTCCAAAAATGGATAGAAAAAGGGAAAAAAAGCTACAGGAGATTGAAAGAGAAACCCATAGTACAGTTAAAAGGAAAAGGAATGTGACACAACAAGAAAACCTTAGTGTTGTTGATACCAATGTTCCAAATTATCATGACTTACCAGTTGAAACCCCTAATTCCCCTCAAGACATATTGAAAATATGTGAGGAAATCCAAGCCCCAATGCATTCTATTGAACAACTCAAAAGTCCTCCTGAAGCCCCAATTCCATCACCACAAGGATCCCCTATTTTAGTATCTCATGTCTCTCCATTTGAGAAACAATATCCCGATATGTCAAAAGAAGATAAACCTGTTGGAGGGAATGATGAATCTTCTTCTCCACCCGTTTTGGTTTTTAAAAGAAGAAAAGGGAAAGAACCAATAACCGAACAAGAAAAATCCCCTCAAATGTAGGAAGAAGAGGAGATGGAAGAAGAAGAGGAAGAAATGGCTAAAGCCATGGAAGTGTTTATAATGCAAGCAGAATTGGATGAGGAAAGGAAGATAATACAGTTTCTAGAAGAAAAGTTAAAAATGAAAGAAGAAGAATTGCAACAATATGTATCCAGGACTAATAAAATAGAAAAAGGAAGGAATAAAAAAGAAAATGTTTTGCAAACATAGTTGAATCAAATAGAAAAGGCCTTACAATAGGCTAATGCACAAGCATTAGCTCGGGCAGAAGAGACAACAAGGCTCAATGTTGCGGTAATAGGGAGACTGGAGCTAGAGTTACATTAGAAGGAGGAAGAGTTTAAACAACAGTCAAGTAGATTGCATTATCATGAGGCTTCTACCTGATCTACTCCAAGGAGATACCTATCTCTTACAACACTCAATATTAAGCATGAGAATGATCAGTTGAAAATCCAAAATCAACAGCTAGAAAAGGATAGAGATGAAGCAAATGAAATATTACAACAAGTGGTAAATCTATCCTCAACAATGTTGTCAATGAGGAAACCTTTAGAATTATATGCATTATTTTTAAGAGAAATATTTTTACAATGGAAAATTAATCAATTGGTTTTAAATAGAAAAATAGATTATAATGATGATCAAGAATTTCTTGAAGATTTCTACAATAGCCGTCCTACCATTCAAAACCAAATGTGTGAATACTTTCAGCATGGCTTTCTTCTTGGTAATTTTCCACAATATTTTTGAATGTTTACATTGGGGAGTTGCAAATTAGATCTTTTGTGTCTTTATTACAGAACCAAGTTGAGTGGGAGAACAAGAGAAACAAGTACAAAGAAGCACAAATGAAATCGGGCATTCCAATGAGGAATGAAACTCCTTGGTCTATGGGTTTCAGAGCCATGTTTAAATACTTTGCATTGAGAGATAATGTGGCACTGGTCTATAAGATAAATTTGACTAAAAGCATTCGAGTTTTCAGAAATGTTCAAGAACATCTCCCACAAAGAACCTTAATTGCAGTAAGAGAAAGGTACAACAACATTCCAGTATCACTGAGAAGGATAGAACCAATCTCTCCAAGAAACATCACTTGGATTCTCACAAGAGTGAGATCTTTGATACAGGTCATTGAGGAGAAAAATACCAATTGGGTTGGAATGAGGTTTAGACCACCATTTCTCATAGAATGGAGAAAATTTGAGAGATTGATTGAGGAGAATTGAAGAACAAAATGGATATGCTCATTGAAGAACATTCCTACAATATGTAACTTTATATGGTGATCTGGTTATCTAGTTAGTAGGTAGAAATAGGGATCTTCTAGATCCTCAACCATGAGGACATGGTTGAAAACAAGATGGGGATAAATGATGAGTGCATGAAATGACACTTTAATTAATCCTTTTTATGTTTTCAAAGACTTTATTTTATATTAATTAACTATACTAGTGATAGACTATATGCTTGAATGTTTGCTTGATTTTTCCTTATATTTAACTAATTGGAGTATATATGAGAAATGGTATTTTGCATTAAAGGTTTTATTTTTTAATGATGATTAATGATGAAGTGGTTATGCAAGTTGAGATATTTTGTTTTCTTAATTGCATCCTATCTTTGAGAATTCTGTTTGGTTGATTAAGTGTTGACTTCGTGAGGTGGACTTGTTAAACTCCCTATTTAACAAAATTGAAATATGACTTGCTCTTGATTGCTCCAGCTGGCTCCTGATGAATGCTTCTGAATTGACTTCTTTAGTCAGTTTGAGAACTTCCTGTTCAACTATTATCATGTGATAGATTTCTTTATAACACTTTTGGTTTTGCTTAAGTTTAGTTTTTTCTACTTTGCATCTTGGTAGGCTGTGCCAATTTTTGTATTGAAATAAGTGGATATTCCTATAAATATCCATCCTTAGTTCTAGTTTGGGAGTTAGTTAATCTTTTTTTTTTAGCATTGTAATGTTTATGATCTACACTTTTGTTCTACTTTCCTATTTTGGCCAATTGGAATGAAAATAAGGATTTGATTTGAATCTCGGTGTTTAAGGTACCACTAGAGGAAGAGTAGGGCCCACTCAACTGAAGGAGGTGACCTTGTGTTCTGTATTTGATTTAGTTGATTTCTGTTTAATGCATGTCAATTGGAAAGTTAGTAATTTTGATCTTTGCTGAATCATTATTAGAGAATGTAATTAATTCTTAGATTAAGTTCATTGCATTCTCAGATAGTTTATTATGCTTACTGTAGATTAATATTCACTCATTTACTGTAGATTTAATTACTATTCATAGGAATTAAACTCATTGGTTATTTTCAAATGCATGTAGTTTTAATGGAAAAGGCAATGATGACTTATGTAAAGATGAAACTGAAGCTTGTTTGGAATTTGTTCATGGAATTTAGTATTATTTCTTTCTAGGTTAATATTTATTTTTTGCAACCATAAATAAATTCCTTTATGAAAACTTAAAATAGATTTCCTTTTCAAGTACATTTCAATTTTGAATTTTAGATTAAAAATAAATTTAGTTTTTAGCTTAATTCTTCCATGAACCAATTGCAATTGATTCAAGTGAAATATGAACTTAGTTATTGGAGTCTAAACAATCATTATTTAAGAGATAAATTAGGATTAATTCTAGAATTAGTTAGCAACTAGTTATTAAAGATCGGTTTCTAAGAGTTCCTGAAAGCTCCTGACATAGCTAAACCACAACCAAAAGTCACTTTTTATAGTGCAAAAGCCCCCAATTCATGGAAACACCCTTATCACATACAACTCTAAGACACACCTTGTTTGATAATTGAAATATTAAATGTTGCAAGAAGTGACATCAACGACCTTGAACACCATCGGGGCAGTCACTATGAGATCCTTGAGAATCCTTCAACCATTATATAAGTAAAATCAAGGGGAAATAAATGAACCAATACCCAAAGCCTATAACCAATTCCTTTGCACTGTGGAACATTCTTCTATGGTAATCCTTGGCCAAGGTCCAAACAATATGCATTATAAAGGCATCATTGACCCGTTTATAGTCCTTTTTATAATTTTTATATTGTAACTGTGGGTAACAATTGTAGACTGGTGTCTACCCTTTGTTAGTTCCCAATTTCCCTTTCTTAGGTGTTTGTAGAGATTCTAGGGCACTGCCCCTCTTCTCAAGAAGCCATGTTTAATTAACGGTTCTTTTTTAGCATCTAGTAGCCTATGGGGTGTCTTTTTTGTATACATTTAGAGCATACTCTTTCTTAGTTTCTTCCATTTTATCAAATAGTAGGATGCCAAATGTCTTTTCGATTGACATAGGAGTCAACTCGGCTAGAACTCTCCCATCTATAGTGATTATTATTTTGGTTTGAGGATGGTAACATTATTTGCATGTGAAGACCAACTCTGGGCCGATTAGAGCAAGATGAAATCCTATTGGCTTTTCAATTTCACTCTTCTTTATCCTCAAAGCCTCTTTGGTCCTTGGATTAGCCAGGACCCATTGTCTAAATTCATCAATACTAACATGACCTAGTTCTATTTCTATCAACTTGTCCTAATTTGATGTGGCCTTCGAGGTGCACTCAACCCCATGAAACTTGTACTTCATTTTGGCCTTTTCTTCTTTCCCTCTTGTAGATTTAGTAGTCTTTTTTCCCTTGTTAGATTTCTTGGTTGGTTCCATAAATCCTACACAAAGAGTGCATAGTAAATGTTTCGATAAATCAAGAGGGTGAAATTTTAGTCAAATCATGCCAAAACATCATTAAATGCATCCACATAGCTCAAAGATATCATTGCATTAATCAAATTTCATCATTTTGTGCTCATTTATAAAGTTTACAGTTTTGTGAGTCAGGAGCTGTGGGCTTCAACTTAGCGGAAGCTGCTTGTGTTAATGCCATTAGAAATGACTCAAGGAGGAGGAAGTTCTACAAATGAAGTTCTAATGAGGAATTCTCACAAGGTTTAAACATCAACCAATTTTAATGCAAACTCATTAGGCACGTGGGGAAATATGGATTGGAGCATTTGGAATTATTTCCCTCAATCAAAGTAGCCTTTCAAGCTCATGTGGAGATTGATGATGCAGAGGCCATGAATTGGAACACCATTTGAGTTTCTCCATAAGAAACATCCTTGGGGACATGATGACCCATAGGTAGAATTCCACATGATAGAACCCACCATGTTTTCTCACTTACCTAATTTGGGCTTAAACATTCTTGGCACTTGGAGAAAATCATGTCCAATTACCTTAGATGAAAACTTCATTGTTTTATGGATTATGGAAGTTTGGAGTGTGGGTGTCATTCATGCAGGTTTCATGAATTGTTTGGTTGTAGAGGGACAACTTCAGGCTGACGGAAGTCCGAAAGTGGAGTTCTACATGATAAAACCTGCAGAGGCACTTTGTTTTAAAATTTTCATTACTACTCAGGTAGGTCAACGTGATGGTGCCTTAATTGATGTTTACATCATTGGTCATTAGCACTAAGTTTTTGCAAAAAATTTATGAGCAGAATCCATTAGGTGGGGCACCATTTATGGTTTGTCATTGAAAATGGCTTTGGTTAGGTGTCATCCCGCCTAAGAAAACCCACAAAGATAGACCTGCAACAACCTTGGACTTAGCCATTTTCAATGTTTGGTTTGAGGTTGATGCCCATGGAGGTGGATTATGTGGAAGTAGTAGAGTAGGAAGTTGTCATGGCTTCACCATTAATAATAGTCATGGGAGGGTAGTGGTTTGCACATGGAGACTTGCTAAGAAAACCCCACAATAATTTAAATACCTAGTCAATTTTTGACATGTTGGCAGAAATGATTGTGGCGGATTCCATAAGGTTGAAAGTCGTAAAAGGTTCACTGTAGAGAATGGTTGGAATAGGCTAGTCTTTCACAAATGGAAACCCACCATAGAGAACCTATATCAAGCCAAAGTCTTAGATATTTCCAAAGTTTTGTTTGATGTTAGCAACAATGGATGGTGTAGAGATCGCATGGTGGGAAGCTGTAGACAACGACTTAGGTGGAGTGGAGCTCCGACGATGGAATCATGCAAGAACGGATCCACAGTGGTCAAAAACTTAATTGTTTTGAAGTGTTTTAATTAGAAAGGAAATGATGAAAGGATGGGTAGAACTCACCAACTGGGAGGATGGCAGGGGTTTGCAATTAATGATGGGCTAAATGAAGTGGACCTCCACATGCAAAATCCCACATGGAGGAAGTCACGACTCAGATTCAAAGAGTCAATTCTTTTCATTTTAAAACTCCTAATAGTTAGCTTGCCCTTGACCTAGTCATGGGAATAAGGGGTGCAACGGTTGTGTTTTTTCACACCCTTTAAATTTCATTCAGAGGGCAAAGTCCCTCATGTATGAACTTGCACCAATGCAGGTTTTGAAATCTATATTTTAGCATCTTTAATGAACTAGGGTTTTAGATTGTAGTTTTGGGCTTTAATGATTCATTTAACACAGAAACCCTAAGCATGCAACTCATGACGAATTGAAAACATCGAGATGATCAAGAGCATACCTCTGTCACATAGCTAGAAGTAGCTAAAACTTGAGCCTTCAGGATTTCTTGCACACACAAAGGTCTTTTGCTCCTCAAATTTCAAAATTGCAGTTGGAAAATGATAGGTGGAAAACTCATATAAATAGACCCAATCGCCATAAATGTGGTCATTAATTGCAATGCTTCAAAGTGTGCACTGTAGGTGGGAATGTGGATATATGATAAGCGAAAGTTGCCACATTGAATTTCATGTAGAAAGTTGGGGTGTAGGAGTAGTGTGTGGAAAGTCCACTATTGAAGGGCATATGGTGAATGCCATAAGGAATGGTGAAACAGAGACGAAAGCCCACAAACACACTTTCATGAAGGGAAATCCACAAATGAGGTTTTGGAGGTGGAAAATAGGAATGTGACTTTCACTTGGTAGAAACCCACAAAGTTTTTTTTGCAAAAGCCCAAAACTTGGGAAAATGACTTGGTCATGATGGAATTTTGTAATTTCAAGGTACATGATCAAACTAAGTGCAAAATAGGGGCACAAAAAACAAGTAAAATGAAAAGCAACCCAATGAAAGTGAAACAAAAAGAGGGGGTCCCTGGTCCAAGTGGGGCATGTGTACAGAAGGAACAACAAATGGTGACTATGTTGGGGAATGCTCCTGAGTGTTCCGAGGATAAAGATTCATCCAAAACTCAGAATCTCTAGTTTCATGGACTAGAAATAGGTATCATTAGTGAAGTCAAGGTTCAAAGGAGAATGGAATCCTTAGCTGAATTGGGTCACAAATATCTTAGAGGTGTGTGTGTATTGAATTTATTCCCCTCCTTTAGAAATTATAGAGATAGGTAACCAGTCAGTCAAGACAAGCTACGCAAGTAATCTAACTCCAAAAGAAACCTAGACATTGCTCCACTACTAGTCAAACATCCATAGCCCCGACGGAGTTATTGCTACAATCTCCATGAATATTTCTCTATTTCCAGCCGTGTATCCATAGCCCCGATAGAGTTGTTTGCACACCCACACAGTTGCCTATTTTATAATGTTTCATTTTCCCTTTTTTTCTTTTTTCTTTTATACTTTCCTTTCAACCTTTTTTCTCAACTAAATAATCAGTGAAGCTTATAGTGAGGTTTGGATATTGTAGTGGTCACTGAAGAAGATTTAAGATTTTTCACTTGCCAAGGTTTCATGGTAATTTCCATATAGCCCATTAGAAGCATTAAAGATTTTTGTTGCATGAGGACTAAGATACACATGAAAGGATTCAGACAAGTGTTTCATTCTAGGTCAAGTAAGAGTTCAACTAATGAGACCTGATTCATGGAAGCAAACAAAAATCTTTGATAACTCATGAAGAATTATTTGTAAAACAAGCAGGAACACATAGCAAAGTGGGCCATTTGAGCAAGCCAAGAACAACTACCACGTTAAGACCAAGCAACACCCTCAACAAAAATGAAGTTCGGAGAAACAAATGAAAGAAAAGAAAAACAAAAAAAAAGCAAAAGACCTATCCTAACCATGTATAGGAGTGAGCTAGAACAACTCAAGCGAGGAAATAATTCTTCAAGTATTGCTCATTAACTAGCAACGAGACATCTTTTCTAGTAAGTTCTTTTAGGTGAAAGGCATCTTCTCCTAATATTTCTAAAATCTTAAAGGGGCCAAGTCAGAGCTTGTCAAATTTATCATGTCCCCCTTTCTTCTCATGGGCCTTGTCCCAATATAGTACTAGGTAAGCGATTCTAAAGGCCTTGACTTTGGCTCTATGATCGAACCATCTCTTGACTATGCCCTGATGTTTAGCAGAATTTTTTGAGCTTCATCTCATTTTTCTTCTAAGTGGATCATCTTAGCCAGATGAGCTTTGAGGTGTTCTCCCTCCTCATAGTAGGTATTGATAAATTACAGTGTGGGGATCCTAAGGTGGAATTGGAAAAGAGGTTCCATACCATTGATGAGGTGGTATGGGGATTTTCCTAAAGATGCTTTGTGTCAGGTATGATCTACCCACAAAGCAAACCACAATTGGGTATGCCAATCCTTTGGGTTTTTATCTAGTACCTTGCAGATGAAAGTTAACAAGTTTTTAGTAGTGGATTCAACTAACTCATTACCTTAGGGATTTGATGAAAAATTTAGCATAATTTCATAGTCAAAAGCCCAACCCTCAAATTTAAGAGAAGAAAAAGATGGACCATTATCACATACTAACACAAATGGGCATCCAAAATGATTGATAATGTAACTTTCAAGAAAATTAATCACTACCTCCATTGTGCATTGTCTAGAAGAAATAACCTCTGTCCACCTAGTACAATAGGCAGTCGTGATTAGAATGTACCTATGACCCGCAGAGGATGGTGGGTTTACTGGACCAACAAATTCAAGTCCCCACTAGTGAATGACCTTACCTTAGTGTCTGGTTGTAGTGGAACAAGAACATACCTCTCCATGGTGGCAATATCCTAGAAAATCTGACAGAACCAAACGTGATTGTGAGCATCTTTGACCAATGTTGACCAATAACATCCAACTTGTAGAATCTGGTGAGTTGTTGAAGGACCCAATCCATGCCTCATTCCAAATTTATCATGAAATTCCTTTAGTTCTTTAGATTTTTTATCCTTCCCAAGGAATTAGAGGTAGATCCATTCATGATTCTTCTTGTATAGCATGGCACCCTTCAACATATAACTATTACTTTTCAATCATAAGGCTCATTTCTGGACTCCCTGTAAGCATGGTGGGAATTTGTGGTTAAATAGATAATACATAATTTCATCGTACCATTCATCTGGAGAAACATCCTCCAAGTGGTACTGCTGAGTAGTGAGCTCCAGTTCCATTTTTTCCATTGTGCGTGTAAGAGCTTGACCTCAAATCAACTTCATTGGTTGTATTTCCATGTCATATTCTTGCAACAATGTAACCCATTTGGCTCGTCTTTCCCCTGGCTCATTTTACATCAACAATATCTTAATTGTTGGGTATGGGACAATAGCAAATACCTTGTTTCTTAGGATGTAGTACCTGAACTTGTTGACTCCACGGACTAGGGAATACAACTACTTCTCAACACTAGGGTAGCATAATTTAACATCCTTTAGTAGGGCACTCATGAAGGCAATAGGATGTTCACTCCCTTTATCATCTTTGTTTGATAGAATGCTGGCACATGAGTGGTTTGAGGCAAATGAATATATATAGAATGACTTAGAGTAATCAGGGCTGACTAGTATAGGAGTGTCTATAATGGCCCTCTTTATTTCTACAAAAGCTTGCTTAGCTTCTGGCATCCATTCTACCTTAGCATCCTGCTTGAGTATAACATTGAGTGGTTTCAGAATTTTTGTAAATCCCATAATAAACTTCCTAACAAAGTTAATTTTCCCAAAGAAGGATTTCATTTCCTTCTTATTTCTTGGGGGATGAATCTTCAAGATAGCCTAGATGTGTTTTGGATCAATAGATATACCCTTTTCTGAGATCGCATGCCCTAGCATTTTCCCTTTAGTCACCCAAAAAATACACTTTTTGGGATTTAACGAAATGCCAAACTCCCTGCATTTCTGGAACACCTTGCATAAGTCAGAGATACAATATTCTCTTTTCTTTGAAAAAACTATGAGATCATCCATGTAGATGATGATGCATTTACCAATGATATCTTTGAACACTATGTCCATGGCACACTAAAATGTTTCCCCTATGTTAAGCAAACCAAATGGAATCCTTCTATAATATATGCAATCGTTACCCATTTTGTAGTGGAGGTCATCTTGTGTTTGTCTTTGTATTGAACCATCACTTGGTTGTAGCCTAAGTAGCCATTAAGGAAGGACATCAATTGAAAACCATTAGAAATCTACAACACTTCATCTAGTGAAGGCACCAAATAATTATCCTTCTCGGAAGCTCGGTTCAAATTCCTAAAATCCATGCACAACTTGATCTCCCTGTTTTTCTTTCTGAATGGAACCAAATTGGCCACCCATGTGGAATGTCAGATGGAAAAAATAATACATGTAGATAACAACTTCACTTCTTTGAAAATAATGGGTTCTAGTAGCACATTGATTGGACATTGGTGCTACCTAAATGGCTTCGCATCTAGTTTGAGGGGAATGGTGTGCGTGATGATTGAGGTATCATATGTATTGAGGTCCTCATATCCCCAATCTATCACATCATGGAATGTATTTAATACATTAATGATCCCTTTCCTTTCTTCCAGGGTGAAAAATTTTCTAATAAAAACATTCTTTACATCTTTTGTGGTACCTAGGTTATGTGCATCACATTGGTTGTCTATGGAATCCTTCTTGGTCTACTGGTCCTAATCCCTTATATGGTTGAGGTCAAAGATAATTTCTAACTAAACCATACCCTTGGGTATTGTGTTGGTCTTAAAATGGATAACCTCTTCTATATCAAGCTCAACTTCTTCAAGTTCTACCTCATCTATGATTTGGGAGGCAAACACATCTGAACTAGTAATGAAGTCAAGGATATGCTTGTCATCTTTGAACACCTTGAAGTTGGTCACATTTTTTGGCATGGATAGGGTGGGGGTCAGCTCAATGATGAATTTCTTTAGGCCAGTCAATGATAAAGGTTGTATGGTGTTGTCTGCTTGTGCTAATGTGTGAATGGTTTGGTTCTTACCCTGAGGAATTATCTAGATATTAAATGCGTCAAACCCTTCTATCAAGTCCCACACTCTATGCCTATAATTTTCTAACCTCTGATCATGGCATGATTACATTTTTTTGACCTACTTAACTACTAATTTAGAATCCCCAAATACTTGCAACATTCTAACTCTCTTTCTTAATGCTATAAGCAACCCATGCACTAATGCCTCATACTCAGATACATTATTGGTAGAATAAAATTGCAATCTATGCATGACAAAGAAGGTCTTAGCTAAGGGAATGATTAGCTCAAAGCCTGCTCCTACTTCTTGCTTGAATTTGGATCTGTCAAAGCGTTAACATCCAAAAATTGGAAGGGGATTTTCCTTTGGAGCTAATAGAGCACACTTCATTTCTAGTCAACACATCTAGTTCTTCACCCTAAGACTGATTGCATTCAAACTAGTTCTGGTCTTGCTACTCCTTCAAAACTTCCTTCATGGTGATCTACCTTCTAATTTGATCTACTTCTACCTAACATAAAGAACATTCAAACTCAAAATGAGATGCATCAATTCTCTACCAGCTAGGCAACAAGAGCTCCTTGAAATTCATTTTGGCTCCTAGACTAAGATGATCTTGCACACACTTCTGTATGAATTCTTAGAAACCATCAAACAAGACTAAATGACCTTCTTGAAGATCTTCATCATCAAATTCAATTAACACTTCCATGTTGCTAGGAAGGGTAGCCAAATTGGTAGAGACATGAAACAACACAAGCAATTCCTTTAGCTCCTCTTCTTCACCCTCATATGTGACTGAGAGATAATTTCCAAACTCTGCTTCAACAAACAATACTTCATTCATTTTTTTGTATTTAGTAATCATAAATCTCATGCTGGGATCACATTAAATCTAGATCTGATTGGGAAACCCCTTCCACGATAGCCACATATGTAGATAATTAGTTGAAGTATACCCATTGAGGGCCTGGGTGAAGTCTCTTCCCAATATGATACCGTAGGTGTCAAGAATGTTTGCAACTTAAATATCAATGACTTGTTTCCCCAATGGGTCTATTACAATCTACATTGGGATTTTGTTTAGATCTTGCACCACATTGACTTCAGTCTTATCAAGCTGGGTCACCTTCCTTTTAGATGGGGTAGGAGTTATGCTTAATGCTTGGCACACTACAAATGGCATGACATTAGTGGAAGCTCCTAAATCTAGCAAGCAGTTATGCATATTTTTTCCAAACATGTGGATGGTCATCAAGAAAGGAGGGGTTTCTAGTCTTCCTTGAAACAAACCGAGCTTGGACTACCTAAGCCTTATCCTTTTCATTTCTTTTGTCTCTTGCTTGGGTCTGATTTTGTTCTTTGGTGGGTTTCTTATCTGATGGATGGTTTTTACAGGATGGCTGATTAGGCTTTCACTATGATTTCTATAATTATTGGCTCGTTGTTAGAGGTATCAAATGAGACCTTTTTTGTTCCTACCTCTTGGGATGGTTTGACGAGGCTATTGTTGGATCTCAGTTGTGATCATATAGTTTTTCCTTGATGTCAAAATCCCTTTCAGTTGGTTCTCTTTGATGATCAGTCTCAATTTGGATCTTTATGATTTATCATGGCACTTCTTTGATGTCTCTTGGCTATTACAGAAAGTTAGTTGTTATGGTTCAATTTCATGGTGATGAGTTTTCTGTTTCAAGTTATGAATGCTACATCTTTGACTGACAAAGTTTGAAAGATGGTTTCTTTGTCAGAATGGTTCTCCTTGCATATCACAGGCTTTGGTTGTTTCTCTTTCAAGCTTACTCATATCAGAGTGAAAATGGCAGGGTCTTCCTGATCCACTTTGAAATGTCTGAGTTACCTTTCAGCAAGACATTTTAGATGTCATGGCAATTGAATTTAACATACAGGCTACTTTCAGCGTAACATTAGCGTTGTCTTGGAGACCAACTCAAGAAAGGTTATTTCGGAAAGACTTGTCTTTGGTTTCGGCGATAAAAAAGTATTCTCTATTGGCATATGTTATTATGTCAGTATGTGGTCTCAGTGATAATTGTATGTCACATCGATCAGAGATTAAAATGGATGTGTATCGGAAAGAGTCAGGGTTTTCAGAATAGGTCTTGGCGAATTGGTTTTGTCTTGCCGACATCACATATGGGATTCACTTAAGCCAGACTTGGAGTATTCGGTTTAGCATCCCAATGAAAAGGTAATGTCTCCCCGACAAGTGCAAGTGGAATTCTATCAGCATGAGTTGTGGCTAACGATATAACGTCTTAGTGAGTCCTCCTTGTCTTACCGACTCATGCTCAAAAGGTTTTATCTATTTTTTGGGAGGAGTCTCACTGAACAACTCTTTGAGAGAACTTCAACCAAACTGAGCAGTATCGGGCTAAGGTCTTGGTGATTTCACTTGGTCTCACTGACTAATGCTTGTGGAAGGCCTTCAACAAGAGGTTTGTAATGTCTTAGCGACACGCAAGTGGATGAAGACTTTAGGAAAGACATGGTGTTCTCTACAAGAGGTCTCCCCGACTTTGATATGTCTCGCTGATGGAATTCAAAAGGACTTTATCTGTGTGAGATTTGTTCTCTCTTGGCGATCTAAGGTGAATTAGGGGTGTTTCGGTATAACGAAGATATCTATATGAGGTCTCCCCAAAAGTGTTATGTCATGGCGACAGGAATGAAAATGTGAGATTTTGGTAAGACACAGGATGCTCTATGAGATGTCACCCCGACTACACATTGTCTTGGCTAAGGCGAATGGAGGACACATCTCGGTGCAAGTGTGTTCTTGTCTTGGCGACTTGGAAATGATAAAGACTTTTGGTATGATTCAATCTTTCTAGAGAGGTCTCCCCAATGACGGTAAGCTATAGTGACAAATACAAGTTAGAAGGCTCATCGGCAAGAAAAATGATATGTTATGGCGACAATGTGCATCAAGTGACCTTCGATGAAACATAATGTTGGCGGTATGACTTCTCCCCGACTCTATTGTGTCATAGTGACAAACAAAAGGATGTATTGGTGAGAGAACCATTATGTTACAGCGACTTATAAGGGATAAAGTATTTCGGTGAAACAAAGCGTCTCCCCAACAGCAAGATGTCATAGTGACAATGAATGAATAATACTCTAAGGAAGCCTATCGATGAGACATGATGTATTCATTATGTGTTCTTCCTGACTCTAATGGCTCTTGGTGAAAGCGATATCTAAAGGGATTGTCTAGTGATTTAACTGCCTTCGACAAAACTATATTGTTGTCTCAGCGAATAGTTACGAAGACTCAAAACTCTGTGGTCATCATCATGGATTGGCATAAAATCTCAGAACAGTTACATAACATGATATTCATCGAGTTTCTTTTTGAGATTTTGTGTTTTTGATTTAATGGATTTTTCTAAATATAGTTGCATACAGACTTCTATGGTTGGTATCAAATCTCTGGCAAGGTATTCTCTGAGATTTTAGAGGTTATAATTTTCTGTTGTAGGCAGACATGGATTTGATGAAAATCTTTCAGTTACAATTTGAAATCTCCTGACTCAGCACAAAAATTAAAGCTTTCTGGATATGCATTACTCTAATTTTTACCATCATCTACAGATCATCATTATCCAGCTTTAGATTCTAAAAATAGCAAGAGAGTTTCAAAATCTTGTGAAAAATGCTTATTGAAGATTTCTTGATAACAGACATACTTGAAATGTATATAAAAACCAGTGTTGAAAACTATGAAGATGCTGCTAGCCTGTAATTCTTAGAGATAGTTATTTTGGCCGTAATCAATAGAGGGAACTGGATGTAATACTGGGACATTGCTCCTAGAGTATTAGAATCAGAGTGTTATGAACTTAACTATAAATAGAGAGATCCTCTGATATATTTTTATTGTAATTCTATAATTTGAGTAAGGGGGTTGGTGCTCCTTCAGATTGCTGTCTCTAAATGACGGGTTGGTGCTCCTTGAGTTGGTGCTCAAAAATTTAGCCTATAAGGCATTGTTAAAAGTGGTTTTGAAGATTAAGCCAGTAAGGTAGTTTAGGGGTGGTTTTTCTACCCCAGGAGGGTTTTCCACTTAGCAAATCTTTTGTATCTTGGTTCTTTTGTGTTCTCTCTACTTTTTTGTGTTGTTTCAGTTCACTGTTGGGTTTATTACTTTTCTCTATTCTGTTTATGAATGATTACATTCAACTCATGAATGCATTAATCAAAATAATATTGAGATCAAATTTGAGCTATGTTTTTGAATATGTGAAAATTGGTCAAATCTATTAAGACACTGATTCACCCCCCCTCTCAGTGTCATTTAAACTCCAACAATTGGTATCAGAGCATAGGGTCCTCTAATAGGTCTAAACCACCTAGGATTGTTCCTAGTGTCTTGGAGTAGTTTGGTTAATATGGGGAAGAACAAAGGAATAAGGGAAAAAGATGTTCTCAGTAAAATGCTATTCATCATGCTCAACCTGAATCTAGTATAAGGAATCATGAGGAAGAGTTCATAAACAGTAGCTCTGAAATGGTAGAGTATCCTAGATCTGGAACTCCTCAATTCGTAGAAACAAACTTAATTATATGGAAACATAGGATGGAAACATAATTACCCTCTTTAGGATCTGAAGTGTGGGCAATAGTAGAAAAGGGTTGTACTACATCTGCAACATCTCCTTCCACTCTTGAGGAGATGAAAGCTCTTGAATTCAATACCAGAGCTATAAATGCAATTCTTAATAACTTGCCAAATAAACTCATTACAAAAGTCATTCATTACAGCAGTGCTAAGGAAGTTTGGGACAAGTTGACTGAAATGAAACTGAATAGTGAGTTACAAGAGGAGATATCTTTTGATACTGCAATAAGTTGTGAATCATCTAAGAGTGAAGAAGGTGTAAACCTTTATAATTTTGAAAAGAAGTCCAGGGAGATCATTAATGAATATTTAGATGATCAAGAAACTTGTGTAAATGTAGATCAATCTTTGGATGAAGTTAACTCTGAACTGGAATATGATGAGCCAGAAAGTGAGGTTGATTTGGAAGGTGAACTCCTATTTGCCTTAGATACTATTAAGTAGCTTAGAAAAGAAAACCGGTTTTTAACAAGACAGCTTCAGCAAAAAGAGAGTTTGGAAGTCAAGTTAAAAGACAAGGATGAATTGTGTAATAAACTAGAAAATGAGATTGATTCTTTAAAGAAATGTTCAGATAATGATTCCTTGTTAAAAGAACTAACTCTTAAGGATGATATGATTATAAGTCAGAAAATTGAAATTGAAGAATATAAGAGGATTGCAGATGTTGTGGGTTATGATTTGGAGATTAAAAAGATTATTTGTATAAAACTTGAAGAAGAAGTAGTTGCTTTAAGAAAAGAGCTTGAATGTATCAATGCTGAATCTGGTAAAATTCTGAAATTTGGTCATAGTACTAATATATTGAATGAGATGTTGGGTAGGCAAAAGCATTCTAAAGATCCTACAGGAGTTGGATATGAGGTTGGACAAAGCTCTGCAGACAAATCTAAACATAAAACAGTGTTTACTACTTTAGATGGAAAGAAGTTTATAGCCAAGCAAACACAAGGAATGAAGGTTGATCTTGGTTATAGTATTGCTGCATCAAAGGATAACATTGACACTAGAAGACAATCTAAAGGTATTCATAGAGAAAGGAAAAATGTCTTTAGATCTTCAAATCCTTGGCATGATCATTCTTTCAGGTATAATTATTCTTTCCAAGGATATTGTTATGTTTGTAATGACTATGGTCATAAGGCAATTGATTGCATAAGATGGTCAAATAAGAATCATTCTAATGTCCCTAGAAATGAGGATGTGGTGTGTTACAATTGTAACAATTTTGGTCACTTGAGAAGAGACTGTAGAATACATACAAGGGATAAGAATGTAGGGAACAATTCTAGAAATGTCTATAGGAAGTCTTCTATTTCTCAGAACAATCACAAAGTCATTTGTTTCAGATGTAATAACATTGGACATAAAGTACAGTAATGCAGATTCAATAGAAAGATAGGTACTTCAAGCAAACAAGTGAAAAAGTCTTCATTAGAGTGGAGAAGAAAGAGCAATCAAGATGACAAGAAAAGCAATAAATATGCTTATGAGAAAACCCCTTGTGCACTCCTTGCACAAGTGTTGCCTTCCAGGTCTTGAGAAGAAGCAAAGACTCAGGGGGAGTCTATTATGGCAATATATTTTACCCCTATGGAGTCTAGAATGAGGTATGGCATCTTGCATTTTCTTTTGGTGGTATAAGATGTTAAGAAATGTTTTTGCTTGGTCTAATGGTTGACAGTTTTCAAAAGTTTTTGAAATGACAGTGCACATTGTTTTTAAATGAACCTTTTGGATGCTTGGGTTTTGGAAATAATGGTATGTCCTTATGACATCTTTGAGTGGTGTGGAGACATATAGGTGAGTTCCTCAACATATTAAAGATAAGAAATCCTTTGTTTTTGAAGGGATGTCGATGGATTTATCTTTGGAGAATAGTGATTGAAAAACATGGTTGATGTTATGAATTATTTCTATGATGATATTATTCAGTGTTGCATGAAGAAGCTGAGTTAAGATTGTGTGATGAATGGAGATACTTAAAATGTCTTTTGCAAGATGTTATGAAGGAATTGAGTGTTGTGGTCTTTTGAGTATGGTACAGTGATCTAAGTAGGTTGCTACAGTAGTCATGAGAACTATGTATGTTCATGGGATATGCTCTATTATTTTTGTTTCAATGAAGGAAGGTAACTAGTAGTATTAACCTCATCATGTACGGCTAGGACTTATTTTTGAACTTTGAAATTGAGTGTTGTGTGTGAAAGTGAGTGCAAGTTATATAAATGAAAGCTGCTTGAATTCATGTTTTGGTAGAAACAAAAGGAGAGAGCTTTGGTATGCTGCCTTGAAGATAGATTATATGCATTATGTTTTTAAGTTTCTGATTTTGAAGTGGGAGTTATTGCACGGGTTGTTATTGCTAATTTCTCTGATAATTTATGTGCATTTAAAGTATGTGAAGTTATACAATATGTTTGTTGCATTATTGCTCTATTTGCAGCCAGTTCTTATGGTACTTGGTTGGCTTCTCAGTTGTGTTTTCTGGCATTGCACATTTTTCTCCTCTATCCTTTGCCATTGAGGCAAAAAGGGGGAGAGTCATTTGTGTTTTTCCATCAAGGACAAAGGGGGAGTTTGTTGGATCTTAGTTGTGATCATATAGTTTGTCCTTGATGTCAAAATCCCTTTCAGTTGGTTCTCTTTGATGATCAGTCTTAGTTTGGATCTTTATGATTTATCATGGCACTTCTTTGATGTCTCTTGGCTTTTACAGAAAGTTAGTTGTTATGGTTCAATTTCATGGTGATGAGTTTTCTGGTTCAAGTTATGAATGCTACATCTTTGACTGATAGAGTTTGAAAGATGGTTTCTTTGTCAGAATGGTTCTCCTTGCATATCACAGGCTTTGGTTGTGACTCTTTCAAGCTCACTCATATCGGAGTGAAAATGGCAGGGTCTTCCCGATCCACTTTGAAGTGTCTGAGTTTCCTTGTGGCAAGACATTTCAGATGTCATGGTGATTGAATTTAACATATAGGCTACTTTTGGTGTAACATTAGCGTTGTCTTGGCAACCGGTTCAAGAAAGTTTATTTTGGCAAGACTTGTCTTTGGTTTCAGGGACATAAAAGTATTCTCTATCCGCATATGTTATTCCATCGGTATGTGGTCTCAACGATATTGGTATGTCACACTGATCGGAGATTAAAATGGATGCGTATCGGCAAGAGTTAGGGTTTTCATAATAGGTCTCAGTGAAGTGGTTTTGTCTCACCGACATCACATATGGGATTCACTTCGGCTAGACTTGGAGTATTTGGTTTAGCATCCCAATGAAAGGGTAATGTCTCCCTGACAAGTACATGTGGAAGTCTATCGGCGTGAGTTGTGGCTATCGATATAATGTCTTAGCGAGTCCTTGTCTTACTGACTCAAGCTCAAAAGGTTTTATCTATTTTTTAGGAGTCTTATCGAACAACTCTTTGAGAGAACTTCTGCCAAACTGAGCGGTATCGGGCTAAGGTCTTGGCAATTTTAGTTGGTCTCACCGACTAATGCTTGTGGAAGGCTTTCGGCAAGAGGTTTGTAATGTTTTAGCGACACACAAGTGGATGAAGACTTTCGGAAAGACATGGTGTGCTCCACAAGAGGTCTCCCCAACTTTGATATGTCTCGCCAATGGAATTCAAAAGGAATTTATCGGTGTGAGATTTTATCTCTCTTGGCGATCTGAGGTGAATTCGGGGTGTTTCAGTATAACAAAGATATCTATATGAGGTCTCCCTGAAAGCGTTATGTCATGGTGACAGGAATGAAAACATGAGATTTTAGTAAGACATAGGATGCTCTATGAGATGTCACCCCAACTACACATTGTCTTGGCGAAGGCGGATGAAGGACACATCTTGGTGCAAGTGTGCTCTTGTCTTGGTGACTTGGAAATGATAAAGAATTTTAGTATGATTCAAGCTTTCTAAGAGACGTCTCCCCAATGACGGTAAGCTATAGCGACAAATACAAGTTAGAAGGCTCGTCAACAAGAAAAATGATATGTTATGGTGACAATGTGTATCAAGTGACCTTCAATGAAACATAATGTTGGGGGTATGACTTCTCCCTGACTCTGTTGTGTCACAACGACAAACAGAAGGATGTATTGGCGAGAGAACCATTATGTTACAGTGACTTATGAGGGATAAAGTCTTTCAGTGAAACACAACAAAATCTACAAAGCGTCTCCCCGACAGCAAGATATCACAGCGACATAGAATGAATAATACTCTAAGGAAGCCTATCGATGAGGCATGATGTATTCGTTATGTGTTCTGCCCGACACTGATGGCTCTTAGCAAAAGAGATATCTAAAGGGATTGTCTGACAATTTAAATGCCTTCAGTAGAACTATATTATTGTCTCAGTGAATAGTTACGAAGAATCAAAACTCTGTGGTCGTCATCATGGATTGGCATCAAATCTCAGAACGGTTACATAATAGGATATTCATCGAGTTTCTTTTTGAGCTGTTGCATTTTTTATTTAATGGATTTTTGTAAATATAGTTGCATACAGACTTCTTTGGTTGGTATCGAATCTTTGGCAAGGTATTCTCTGAGATTTTAGAGGTTATGATTTTTTGTTGTAGGAAGACATGGATTTGATGAAAATATTTCAGTTACAATTTGAAATCTCTTGACTTAGAGCAAAATTAAATCTTTCTGGATATGCATTACTTTGATTTTTACCATCATCTACAGATCATCATTATCCAACTTCAGATTCTAAAAATAGTAAGAGAGTTTCAGAATCTTGTGAAAAACGCTTGTTGAAGATTTCTTGATAGCAGACATACTTGAAATGTATATAAAAACTAGTGTTGAAAACTGTGAAGATGTTGCTGGCTTGTAATTCTAAGAGATAGTTATTCTAGCCATAATCAAGAGAGGGAACTGGATGTAATACTGGGACATTGCTCCTAGAGTATTATAATTAGAGTGTTATGAACTTAACTCTAAACAGAGAGATCCTCTGATATATTTTTATTGCAATTCTGTAATCTGTGTAAGGAGGTTGGTGCTCCTTGAGATTGTTGTCTCTAAATGAGGGGTTGGTGTTCCTTGAGTTGGTGCTCAGAAATTTAACCTATAAGGCATTGTTAAAAGTGGTTTTGAAGATTAAGCTAGTAAGGCAATTTAGGAGTGGTTTTTCTACCCCAGGAGGGTTTTCCACTCGAAAAATCTTTTGTATCTTGGTTCTTCTGTGTGCTCTCTACTTTTCTGTGTTGTTGTTGTTTCAATTCATTGTTGGGTGTATTACTTTTCTCAATTCTATTTATGAATGATTACATTCAACTCATGAATGCATTAATCAGAATAATATTGAGATCAAATCTGAGCTATGTTTTTGAATATGTGAAAATTGGTCAAATCTGTTAAGACACTAATTCACCCCCCCTCTCAATGTCATTTTAACTCCAACAGCTATCCCATTCAATGATCGAAAGAAGGATTCCTAATGGTAGGTACTCTTAGCAATTCAAAGACTAATTTCACTTTTACCTTGTTTAACTCTTCGACCACATACTCCCCCATGTATTCAACATCCACCTCAGAGGAACTTCCTTTGGATGGATCAATAGATTGTACTTTGGTAGGATTGGATTGCTTATTCCTATTGAAGTATTGGGCAGGGACCCTAGGGTAAGGTGGATTTTTGCTAGAATTTGGGTCAAGCAGCATGTTGAAGTTGTTGGGTGGTATGGAGGTCATAAAAGTACCACCAACTGGTCTATTTCTCAAGTTATAAGGGCTTGAGCATTGATGGAAAATATGAATCTCTTCTTCTCAATATTCTTGCTCATCTTTAGGACCATTATCTATTGAATTGAACATTTGGGATAGAGTTCCCTCATTACATGCCTCATTTTATTTGCCTCCCTTTTCTACAACCTCTTTCTTAAGCTCATTCTTGTCACCTTGAGGGAAGGGTGCCTGGTCGACCACCAAAACTGAATCATATGGCTCTCAGGGAACTATTTCTTTACAGCTTGAACTATCCATAGTATTTTTCACCTCCACTTGAAAGATTGTAGTTGCAGTTTGGAATTCCAGACACTTGAGTTTAGAGTGCCTATTGGTTTGATGGATTCTACACCATCTAGATAATGCCGCCTCAACCAAGTATACTATGCTTGCATATTTATCTACACCACTAGGTGGATCGAGAGGTGTAGGTACCCATCCATTGTTGGGTCTAGTATTCTAGGTTCTATTCTACCTTTGGGGTTGCCTTCTTTCAAAAATTTTCCCAAAATTCTAACCTTTTTCATAGTTCTTCCTCAAAGATGGACCTGAATCACAATTGTCTTTGTGGCAGTTGGCCTGAATGCTTCATTGAGATGCTTGAACTTGGTTTTTCTAATTCCTCAAATGAGTAACTTGAGTGGAAAGCTTCTTCACCTGCTTAACCAATTCATCAATTCGTTCCTTGTCTAAATTTCTCTGCATAGGTCCTAAATTTTGGAGGAAAATAGGGTGGGTTGTGGACAGGTTCTGCAGTAGTGCTAAAGCTTCAAAGCTCTATAAGTATGTAGGGACATGGGGATGTTATGAATATTTTTTCTTGTTCAAAGTTTGTAGATAACTTGGTATGGGTGGAGCTTGATTCAATGGGGGCCCTGAATGTGGCACAATAGGTAGATGAGGTACCTAATTTATCAATGATGTTTGATGAGCTAAGGAATGGCTGAGTCCATGTATTTTTCTTGGACTAGCAGTAGGTCCTAATGAAGGTAATGGTCTAGCCAAGTGCTACCCCAAATTTGTACTTGCCTTTACTGCTTCTGCATAAGCATCTACCAAACATGCAAGGGGCTAGTGCATCTGCTTAACTAAGGCTAATGTGAGATTGTATAAGGTAGCATAATAGATATATATTAATGAAGCATCGTTATCCATGCAAGGAGGATGCAACCTTGTATACACTTGATGAAATATATTATTGAATGAGTTGATTGGCTCATTAACATCCCTTCTGACTAACATGAATTTCTTATATAAGTCTATAGGGTTGACTAGGATTTGAAATTTCTAGAAAAAATGTGATGTTCATGAGATCCCACGAGGTGATGGACCTTGTAGGTAGATGTATGTACCAATAAAATGCTTCATCTCCCAATGAATAGGGGAAGAGTCTACATGCGACATCTTCATGTTCAATTTTTCTATCCTTGAGGGTAGTTTGGAAAATTTTGATGTGTTCTTTAGTAGCCCTTTGAGGATCATTTGGGTGGAATTTAGAGAATTTTTTTTTTGATTCTTTGGCATATCATGGTAATCATTGAAGGAAAATGGTGATGGATTGTTACCCAACCAATCCATTGGTGGTAGTGAGGGTGGTAATGGCTGAGTTACAACAACTTGTGGTTAAGATGTGATGGTTGTGACTATGCTTTGGATGTGGTTGGTAAATGGAGAAAAGGTTCATTGGAGTGAAGGAGAAGATGGAGATGGAGGAGATGGAGGTCAAGTGGGTGGTGTTGATGCTAAAGTTTCTCCTTTCTTGGTTCTCCTACCCTAGTAGGGGTCTTTAACTCTTGAAATTCTTCCTTATCTGGTGTGGATCTAGTTACTCTATATAATCTCTATGGAGAGGATGACCTTCTTCGATCCAACATCATTCAAAGACCCTCCTTATAGCGCTAGTTTTGTTGATGGGTTTTTTTTCACTTCTAAACACAAACAATAAACAATTGTTATGTCTCTCTTAAAAGATGATTCCCTACATTCAAGTTGCAAGAAATATCCCAAGGTCTCTCGGATGTCAGGTCATGAATATGTAAAAATATCTTTGTTGTTGATGTGATATTTGTTGGTAATCACAAGGGGAATTTATGGTTCACAAAGAATTGAAGTTTTGTTCAATAGGACAAGTGAGAGGGGGGTGAATTAGCTATCATATATTTTAACCTTTAATTCAATCACTAGACCTAATACTTAAAACTACTTAAATGATTAATCATAAAATGCCAATGCAGAAAGTCAAATCCAACATAGAAACACAATAACATTAGATTTATGTGGAAAAAAAAATAAGGGAAAAACTATGGTGAGGATTAACTCACACTATAGAGAATATCAAAACTAATTACAAAAGGCTCACTGCCTAAAACAAGGCTCACTACCTAATATAAGGCTCACTACCTAAAATAAGGACTCACTATCCAATAGGGCTACAACCCAAAGGGCTCACTACCACAAAGATACAAAGAAAAAAAAGAAGACTTGTTATAGAGAGACTACAATCCCAATGCAACAAAGGATTCTACCACAATAACTTGATCAACTTGCATGAATGATAGAGTTTTCATTTTTCTCACTACATCCAAAAACTTGGCATTAAACTTTGCACTGATCTGCCACACACAACTCACACATACTTTCTGAATAGCATCAATTTTGCATCTACTCTTTCACTTATCTTCCTTATTTTCTCTTGTATGTTTTTCATTACTAGTTCAACATGTATTTATACTATCTCCAACCTTGAAAAAGATCCAAAGTTGGCCATACAACTTCAAATTCAAATTAGGTTAGCACCTAAACATCCTAGGGTGGAATTAGAATGAGGATGACCCAAACACACGCTTCACTGAGACACAAAATAGATCCAATACACTTCATCAAATTCAAAGATAGTGCTTAACACAAGGTCAACCAAAATAATGTAAAACACATAGAACAATTAAGCCTTAAACTTCCAAAAACCAAAAATATCTTCAATGCAATCAAAAAATCTTAACTCTAGAACTGCAAGTCAAAAGACTTCATCAAAGAGAAATACAGACCAACAACTTTTCTCCCATACCTCAACCAGAACACAGAAAACATAGTTCACAACTGGTGAACACAACTCAAACTTCACAATGAACCAACAACCAAAAATCTGGATATAGTAACCTTCAAAAACCATGACCAACATATATGAACTGCACAAACATAGGGGAAAATATCAAATCATCACTTGGAGAAACAACTTAATACATGTATACTTTCTTTAATACAATTTTCTCAATATCCTCAACATATATAGCCAATAGAAACTAGTAGATAACCAGTTGACCAATTGACATCAATGACAACACATTCATTCCTTTCTCCATTGTTGCAACAATCTTCCCCTTTTTCATTGATGGAAACACATGATGTGAAAAACCATCAAAAACACCAATACCAGTTCTCAATATACTTATCAATATTTTTCCTTTTTGCTTCTCCCCCTTAGAAGATCATCTTTCTCATTACCTACTTTCTCCTTTTCACATGCTTTCTCTTCCCCTTTGACATTAATGGCAATGACAAAAGATATTTTCATTGAATCTTCCTTTAACATGAAAAAAAAATACTCACAATGACAACACCTGAAACTGCCTACTCCCCCTAAGAGGTAGCCACCAAACATCAATCCAAATAGATAGAACCATGAATCCATTGGACTGATGCATCTCCAAATGCATCTTATTTTTTGAAAGGAGGGTAAATAACCCCTAACTTCTCCTGGAGATACTCAAAAGTATCTTTAGGAAGAGCCTTCATAAAAATATCAACAATTTGATCCTTTGTTAGAACATACTCAAACTTGAATTCATTCTCCATGACCTTCTGTCTCAAGAAATGATATATAATAGATATGTGCTTCGTCCTTGAGTGCATCTTAGGATTCTTCAAAATGTTAATTGCACTTGTATTATCACAGAAGATATAAATGGGATCATCATATACCACTATGATATCTTTCAATGTTTGTTTCATCCATAGAACTTGTGTACACAAAAATGCAACAACAATATACTTAGCTTCACTATTAGACAAAGAGACCGAATCTTGCTTCTTGCTCAACCATGCCACCAATTTTTATCCAAGAAATAATACACCACGACTTGTAGTATTTTTTCATCTACACATTCAGCCCAATCTGCATCTGTATAGGAACTAAGTGTAAATTCAATATCTTTAGGGTACCATAATCCATAATCCAAAGTTCCATTGAAATATTCAAATATTCTTTTAACCACAACAACATGTGTTTCCTTTGGCTCTTCTTGAAATATAGCAACAAGACAAACTACATGCATAATATTTGCTCTAGTAGCAATCAAATATAGTAATCCACCAATTATAGATCTATATCTGCTCTTATTAGCCTTAGGTGAATCATCATCTTTACCCAATTTACAACTAGTCACCATATGAGTACATACCAGTTTGGAACCATCCATCCTGAACTTCTTCAACATCTCTCTCACATACTTAGACTGTGAAATGAAAATTCCTTTCTCTGTTTGAATTATTTGTAGCCCAAGAAAAAAATTCATCTCCCCAAACATAGACATTTCAAATTCTTTCTACATCTCTTCTGAAAACATCTTGTACATATTTTCATTTCCTCCAAAGATAATGTCATCAACATATACAACTAAAATCAAGATTTTGTCATTTTCAATCTTGAAGTATAAATTACTATCTGTCGTACCCTTTTTAAATCCTTACTAAATTAAATACTTGTCTAACCTTGCATACCAAGCTTTAGGAGCTTGCTTCAATAAATATAAAGCTTTCTTCAATCTGCACACCATATCTGGTTGATTTGTTAACTAAAATACTTCTGGTTGTTTCATGTAAACTTCTTCTACTAGCTCACCATTTAGAAATGCTGACTTGAAATTCATCTAATACACTTTCAAATATTTATAAGTAGCCAATGCCAAGAACATCCTTATAGCTTCCATTCTTGCTACCGAAAAAAATTTCTCCTGAAAATCTATGCCTTCTACTTGTGAGAAACCTTTACACACAAGCCTCACTTTGTTTCTAATTTCTCCATTCACATTCAACTTATTTATGAATACCCATTTTGATCCATTGATATTTTTATCTATTGGTCTTGGGACCAAATCCCAAGTCTGATTCTTTTCAATCTGCAAAAGTTCTTCTTTCATTGCTTCCTTCCAATGTTTATCTTTACAGGCTTCACTTACTGTCTTCAAGTCAATCTTAGAGAATAAACATAAACTTACTTCAGCAACAACTTTTCTTCTGGTTAACATGCCTTTTGTCTCTTCTCCAATAATCTAATTTTTCAAATGATTCCTTTATACATATTTCGGTGTCCTAGGGGACATCATCAGAGCATATTTTTCTCTTTCATTTTGTTCATCATGCTTCTTCTGCTCATCTTTATCTTGTTCTTCCACAATTTCTTCCATTCTTGCACAACCATGTTCATCAAACACATATCCATCAATATCAATAGAATTCTTCATTGTCTCATCAACAGTCACATTTGAGCTATCTACAATATTTCTTAGTATTTTATTGAAACATATGTATGCCTTGTTTTTTGTAGAGTATCCAAGAAATATTTCTTCATCACTTCTTGAATAAAACTTACCCAAAGTTTGCTCATCTCTTCTGACATAGCATTTTCTCCCAAATACCTTGATATACTTAACTATAGGAATTATGGCGTACCATAGCTCATAAGGAGTCTTAGTACTATTTTCTCTTGCTTGAGCATGATTGAACACATAACCAACAATATGAATAGCTTTTTTCTAGTAAACTTTTGGTAAACCAACTTCAGTGATCATTGATCTAGCAACCTCTTGAACTATTCTATTTTTCCTTTCAACAACTCCATTCTATTGAGGACTTCTCAGAGCAAATAGCTGTCTCTTTATTCCATGCACTTCAAAAAACATATTGAAATCATGGGAGGTGAATTCTCCACCTCTATTAGATCTTAAGTATTTTATATTCAAATTCACTTCATTTTTAACCATAGCCTTGAATACCTTGAATCTATCTAATTCATCTGATTTCTCTCTAGGAAATGTAGCCCATGTATATCCATAATAATCATCAATTAAAAGTGTAAAGTACCTTTCACCAAGTAGACTTCACACTCTCATAGGACCATAGAGATCTGTATGAACAAAATCTAGTATTTCGGTAGTAGATTGTTCCTTTGATCTATAATGATTTCTTGCTTGCTTCCCAAACTGACAATTCTTGCAAATAGCATTAATAGGATTTGTAATTCTTGGTAAATATCTCATGGCCTGAACAAAAATAATCCTTTCAAAGTTATCAAAATTCATGTATCACATTCTCCTATCCCATAACCAACTATCATTTATCTGAGTCATAAAGCATTGTCCATCAACACCTTTAAGTTGATAGATATTCCCTTCAGATTTCTTTCCTATAGCAATTAATGTTTGGATCCTTTCTGAATCTCACATTTCCCATCCTTAAACACAAGATCATATCCTTTTTAGCACATCTGACCAATGCTCAACAAATTATTCCTTAAACCCTTAACATGGTAAACATCATCAGTATGATGCTTGTCATCAAAACTTACTGAACATATCCCACATATTTTAGCATTAGTATCATCTCCAAGAATAACTAAGCCTCCATCATATTTCTCAAGTTTGAAAAACTTACTCTTATCACCAGTCATGTGATGTGAACAACCACTATCAACTACCCAAAAAATATTTTCTTATTTAGCATGTAGGGAAGAGTTAACCATACCTTCATTTTTCTCCTTCTCCTTCTCCTTCTCTAGAGAGCTTTCCTTTACCTATTTTTTAGAATTAGTAGAAGTAGGTTCATCCTTAATCACTAAGAATAAGCATTCATTGTCATTTGGATCTTTATAAGAAATACTAGCGTTCTCATTCACATAGTAAGCTTTGTTAATCTTCTTTCCTTTCTTTTATTTCTCATGTCTTTGTTTATTCCTTTTAGCTCTTTCTAGAAATTTTGTAGCTCTTCAAAGTTGGCTTCTATTTCATCAAATTTATCTTCTTCCAAATCTTTAGCTTTTGTAGCTTTAAAGGAGATCTTTGATTTTTCTCCATTTCTTAGACTCAACTTCCTCATCTCATAAGATGTCAAAAATCCTAACAGTAGATCCTTAATACAAGTATTATAATCTATAGTCTACTCAATAGCACTCAAATTCTCACTATAAGCATTAGGAAGAGTTTTGAAATTCTTCTTTACAATCCTGGTTTCATCTATAGTAGCACCAAGTGATCACATTCTAGCCACTACCTTATCCAATCTCTATACATAATCTTTAACATTTTCATCTTTGGACATATGTATAAGATCAAACTATGTTTCCAAATTCTGTAATTTTTCCTCTTTGACTCTTTCATCACCATCATGTGCTCTTTCTAAATCATCCCAAACTTCCTTAGTTGTCTTAAATTTTGAACCTTAATCAACTTGGAATATACCAGAATATGTTTGAAGATGAACTTTTCCTTATTGTTCACTTCATGTGCTCTAATATCTTCAGGTATGCTCAGACTATTAGCAGGAGGAGTGTAAGGATTCTTGTAATATTTCTCCACATCATATCTATAATACTCTAGATATTATTCCATCAATACTTTTCAAATACCATAATTAGTTCCATCAAACCTTGGGTAATCAAAGACCATTTTTCTAGTCATCTGGGACCTTCCTCAAACAGTTAAGCTCTTCACCAAGGAACCAAGCTTTGATACCAATTGTTGAATAGGACAAGTGAGAGGGGGGTGAATTAGTTGTCACATATTTTATCCTTTAATTCAATCACTAGAACTAATACTTAAAACTACTTAAATGATTAATCATCAAATGTCAATGCAAAACTTAAATACAACACATAAACACAATAACACCAGATTTATGTGGAAAACCCAATAAGGTAAAAACCATGGTGAGGATTAACCAAAACTATAGAGAATATCAAAACTAATTACAAAAGGTTCATTTCCTGAAACAAGGCTCACTACCTAAGATAAGGTTCACTACTTGAAATAAGGACTCACTATCCAATAGGGCTGCAACCCGAAGGGCTCATTGCCACAAAGATACAAAGAAGACAAAGAAGACTTGTTACAGAGAGACTACAATACCAATGCAACAAAGGATTCCACCACATTCACTTCATCAACTTGCATGAATGATATAATTCACTTGCTCATTGCATCTGGAAACTTAGCATTAAGCTTCACACTAATCTACTAGACACAACTCACACACTTTCTAAATAACATCAATTTCACATCTACTCTTTCACTTATCTTCCTTATTTTCTCTTATATGTTTTTCATTACTAGCTCATCTTGTATTTATACTATCTCCAACCTTGAAAAAGATCCAAAGTCATCCATCCAACTTCAAATTCAAATTATGTCAGTACCAAAACATCCTAGGGTGGAATTAGAATGAGGGAAACCAAAACAAACACTTCAATGGGACCCAAAATAGATCCAACACACTTCATTAACTTTGAAGATAGTGCTTAAAACAAGGTTGGCCAAAATAGTGTAAAACACATAGAGCAATTAAACTCAAAACTTCTGGAAACCAAAAATATCTTCAATGAATCAAAACATCTTAACTCTAGAACCGCACGTCAAAATATTTCATCAAAGGGAAATCGAGACCAACAACTTTTTTCCTAAACCTCAACCAGAGCACAAAAAAACATAGTTCACAACTTGTGAACACAACTTGAACTTCATAATGAACCAACAACCAAAAATTTGGATATAGCAACCTTCAACAACCATGACCAACATATCTAAACCACATGAACATAGGGGAAAATACCAAATCATCACTCAGAGAAACAACTGAATACCTATAAAATTTCTTTAATACAATTTTCTCAATATCCTTGACATTTACATCCAACAACAACTAGTAGATAACTAATTGACTAGTTGACATCAATGAAAACACCTTCATACCTTTCTACATTCTTGCAACAAGTTTCAAGTCTATGATGGAGTTTTAGAGTTCTAGAAATGGATTTGCTATGACTGCAAATTTAGAACAACAAACTGAAACTTACTTCAATCATCAAATATGACAATATGGTGATGCTTGGAATCCTAAACTAATTCAGTTTTCAAAGAAATATCAAAAGATGAAAGGGTTTAGAGAGTTATTCTAAGGCTAAAACTATGAACAACAACAACAATAACTATTGCTACAATAGATAGACTTCCCAAACCAATTTTTTCTTAACCAAGAGAAACCTACAGTATCACAAAACTAGTGCAATCTTCTAAGGCTCTTTGCAGATTTTCAAACTATAACATGGATACTTAGAGGATAAACATACAGTTGAACTTGAGTGTAGCAAGTAAATAAGCTCAAAATAGCTTTACAAATTTATCTATCATCAATAATAAATAAAAATCATGAGCTAGAGGTGCATCAAATACTACAACATATAGTCACTATTCAAGTTATTCAAGAAACTAACAAGTTGAAATAAACATGGAGGCTGAATCATGCACACATTAAGAGAAAACTCAAAGAAAACACCCAACTTAAATGCTTTCTTCTATTGATTCATAATACCATTTACAAAAATTCATATCCCTTTGAAAATTAGAGGATGCCCCTATTTATAATTTTCAAAAAGTAGAGTGAATGGTCAAGATCAGTTTAGAATGAATGGTCCATATTCATTCTGACTTAGGGTTTTCACATCACCCAATATGAGTACAAAATTTACAATATAAAATAGACTATTATGTCTTTTCTCTATTTTGTCTTCTAGCCTATCTCATCCTAGAGCTAATTTTGTCTTTTAGCTGGAAACTATAAATACTTCTCATCTATTATAATATTCCCAGAATCCTATTGAAAAACCGCATATCAAACAAACTTCTTTTGGACCACCAAGAGTTTGTCCTAGTCTGAGAAGTCAGATTTGGAGATGTGGAAGGTGATCCTCTTGAACTATTCCATCATATCATCATGATACCTTACACATGTATCTCACTTTGACCAACTGCTCTAACTCTAAGAAAGTCCGCGTAGCAAAATCCATAAAATTTGCTGACAAAGTGTTGTTGGCTCATTATTCTACTCTTTTGTGAAACTCTCGCCTCATTGCTTCTCGATAAATTTCTTGGGATAGCATCTTGTATCTTGTTACCAACTCTAAGAGGTCATCACTTTTAGCCAGATGAGAAACAAGCCAAACATGAATGGCATCCAACTCATATAGGGATTTCTATAGAACCCCTTTTCTACAGTCAAGATTAAATAACCAAGCCTCAGGTAACCAGTGATCTTCCTTCGGAAAAGCTAACACTTTCTTCCAAACCTCTATAGATAACCTCAAAATTCTCTTTAACCTGAGATATGTCTTATCATAAAGGCCAAGGAAATCTTTACATACCTTAAGCTCCATTTCAACTTCTGTTTGTAGGATCAAATAGTGATTATGTATCTTGATTGCATAATGAATACCTTTGTTTCCCATGTCAATGACTCTTTTGAGCCAATTCGTTGTGGATTTGGTCCAGTTCTTCATCTTCTCCATTTTATTAATTTCTTCTATTGATAGCAAGGTAGGTGCTGGTGATTCCATCGGGGCATCTTCCCCGATTGTGATCCATTACCATATGTAGGCAATCAAATATACCACTTGTACTTTTAATTCTTCCTCTTTGGATTGATCCTTATTCATTCGCTGGAGGATCCTAGAAACAGACCCTTGGAAGTCATCAATTTTTTGAGCTCTGGATGTAGGGCCTAGGTTGATAGTTGTTACTTGATAGTATTTTCCCTAAAGGGTTTCAACATACTTATCTACCACTGGGGTGGAAACCAACAATATTAGTGAGCCTGACACATCTATTGTTATATGCGATCTAACCTTTGGTTTTTCTTCTCTGGTGTCTTTACTTGAGCTCGAGCTAGTATGGCTTCTAGACAGGCCTTAGGTTTTGAGAGCACAGGAGGATTTTTTTTCAGCTACTGCTCTAGCCAAGAGGGGACTTATGTTTGATGGTTAGGGGATGTAGTGTTGAATTCATTATCCTCTTCCCCTTTATCTTTTAAAATCTCTTCCTCTTCATGTCCAAGAGCATCTTCAATGTTCTCTTCATCCTTGTCCTACTCTTCTTCTTGCATTATTTATTTCCTTTTGTTAGGCTCAACGAATTCTACATTTCTCTCAGTAGTATCTTCTTCTTGTTTTGGCCTTTCACTTTTCGCATGCTCAATCTCAACTTCTTGATCAGGCTCAACATCCTTCTTATCTGTATTCTTCTCCTCTTTATCTTGCTCTCCTTTTGGAGGCACTTCTTCATTTTGCAGGCCCTTATCTTGGATATATTTTGGGAGTTCATTAATTTTCTCCACATCAACCCTTCCATTAGTTCTCCCTTCCTCAAATCAATGCTCCTCTGGGCATGCCTCTTTATCTTCATGTTCTTCAGGCTGTTCATCCTCAAGCTCTTGTTTTGAGGTTTCTATGTCATAGCGGGTATCAAAACCACTCATTTCTCCATCTTTGGGTGTTTGTTACCCTTCTTCATCAGAAGCTACCTCATCTAGATCAATTCTCAAGCCCTTCTGATGTGCTCATAATAATCATTGTGGTCAGAATCTTCAAGCTCCTCGGTGACATACATTGCTTCTTTTGATTGTTCCCCACTCAATCTCTCCACTTCCTCATAGATTTGCACTGTAGCTTCCATATTTAGTGGTTCAGTAGGAGGTGGAGGGATAGGTAGTGTTGTATCAAGTTGAGCCATAAATAGTTTAACCTAGGGATTTAGAATTACCTCAAAAAATTGGGGTGGAGCGTTTTGCAAATAGGAGACAAAAGTCTATTGCAATCTGATGGGTGCCTTAGAGGTTGTAGGTAGAGAAGGTGGCAATGTGGAGATAGATAGTTAGCAATGGATGGGGGAGTGAGGGAGATGATAATTGGGAAGTGGTTGAAGAAGAGGAACCCACCATGACCACTAGAGTGGTTAGAGAGGAGGAGGTGAGGTGGAAAAAGATGTCCATAGTGGGTGGAGATGACAAGGGTAATGATTGAGGAGTAGAGGGAGATGGTGCAATGGCAGTGGTTGAGAGTGCATAGACATTTCATGGTGTATATTTTGGTTGCTCTTCTTCCTCTTACAGTGGGGACCCTTCTTCTTGAATCGTTAGTATGTAGAGAACAAAGGTTTATGTTCTCTTGGGCTTCTTTGGTGGTCTTTTCCCCTTAGCCATCGTTCTGGTATATACCTTTTTATTTTGTTGCCACTCCATCACCTCTTTTCTTTTCTTTGACCTTATAATAGGTGGAGACATGTAAGCATCTTTTGAGGAACCCATAGCAACACCACTTTCTATCTCACTTTCAAGGTCATCCTCTATCTCCTTGTAAGTTAGCTCCACACCTTGTTGTTGTAATTGGGCCATTTGATCATCTAGCCATTTCTTCATTCCTTGCTCCATTGAGAAATTGATAGTGTTTAAATCCTTGACCTTTGGTTCTGCTCAGTTGGTAACCAACAATGGTACATTGGAAAGAGAATTGTATCTCTCATCAAGCACATTATCTTCTTCAACCACCTAGCCAGGTATTGGGAACAAATTGATAGATTTCACAAATTTTCTAATCATTCTCATATAATATCTTCTTTTGACCTCATGTTCATCATCAATTGGCCCAAAAGTCTTCAATGTGTGGCCTATGGGCATACTTTCTTCCAACCTACTTCTTTAATTTTCCAAGAGGGTCCGAGCCTCCTCATTCTGTATGTAGCTCAAAGTTATATTTTGCAAGCTCCTTCTCTAAATATTCTACACATGGGGCAAGGGGCAGAAATACATTCCTTGTCCGAATGCAATGGGGTATGGAATGTTAGCATGGTGCTTGTCTTGTAACAAGGAATGGGCAGTCTGTAACTACCACGTTAATTCTAGCAAGATTATTCTATTGTTTGGGTACCAAGAAATTCAATATGGGAACCTTAAGAATCCTTCGGCCATTATGTATGTAAACTTGGGGAACTAAATGTGCTAATACCAAAATCCTTTAACCAATGCCTTCACATTGTGGGACATTCTTCTATGGTAATAATTGGCCAAGGTCCAAACAATATGCATTATAAAGGCATCATTGACCCATCTATAGTCCTTTTTATAATTTTTATATTGTAGTTGTAGGTAACAATTGTAGACTGGTGTATGCCTTTTCTTAGTTCCCAATTTCCCAACACAATCCAATCCCTTGTATGAAAAAGTGATCCCCAAAAGATACATAAGATAGGAAGTCATATAAAACTCCTGGGTCTTCTTTACTGCAACAAATTGCTTGTGCAAATTTTCACTAATTATCTTTTCTCTGTGAAACTTGGCTTCTCCTCAGATAATTTCTTCTATGAAGTAGAACATCCACTCCTCAAAGATTGTTGAAGTAGGGAGGCCCATTACTCTGCTCAATAGTGTTACGAGGTCATTGGCATCTTCCATGAAATCACTTATGTACAGCTTCTGGGGCACTTTGTTGGCACTACCCTTCTTCTCAAGAAGCCATGTTTGATTAATGGTTCTTTTGCATCCTAAGGGGTCCTATTTCTAGACATTTAGAGCATACTCTGTCTTGGTTTCTTCCATTTTATCAAATAGCAGGATACTAAATGTCTTTCCAATTGACATGGGTTTCAAGTCAGCTAACACCCTTACATCTATGGTGATTATTCTTTTGGTTTAAGGATGGTAACATTCTCTACATGCGAAGACCAACTCTGGGCTGATTAAAGTTGGAGGAAATCCTGCTATCTTTGTGATTCTGCTCTTCTTTATCCTCAAAGCCTCCTTAGTCCTTGGATTAGCTAGGACCCATTGTCTGAATTCATTGATGTGGAAATGACCTAGGTCTATGTCTATCATCTTTTCCCAATTTGATGTGATTGTCAAGGTGCACTTTACCCAATGGAACTCATACTTCATTTTGGCCTTTTCTTCTTTCCCTCTTGTAGATTTAGCAGTCTTCTTGCCCTTGTTATATTTCTGAGTTGGTTCCATAAATCCTGTACAAAGAGTGCATAGTAAGTGTTTCAATAGATCAAGAGGGTGAAACGTTAGTCAAATCATGAAAAAACATCATTAAATGCATCCACATACCTCAAAGAGATCATTTCATTCATCAAATTTCATCATTTTGTGCTCATTTATGAAGTTTACAATTTTGCGGGTTAGGAGCTGCCTATTTCCACCTAGCGGAAGCCACTCATTTTAATGTTGTTAGAAATGTCTCAGGGAGGATGGAGTTCTATAGATGGAGTTCTGATAAGGAATTCCCACAATGTTTAAAAATTAAGCAATTTTAATGAAAACTCGTTAGGCACGTGGGGAAATATGGATTGGAGCATTTGGAATTATTTCCCTCAATCAAAGTAGCCTTTCAAGCTCATGCAAAGATTGATATTGCCAAGGCCATGACTTGGAACCCTGTTTGAGTTCCATCATAAGAAATGTCCATGGGGACATGATGGCCTACAGGCAGAGTTTTGCATGGTAGAACTTGTAGTTTTTTCTCACTTAGTCAATTTTGGCTTAAAAATTTTTGGCACATGGATAAAATCATGTCCAATTACCTTAGATGAAAATTTTGTCATTTTATGGATTGTGGAAGTTTTGAGTGCAAGTGTCATTCATGTGAGCAATGTCAATCATTTAGTAGTAGATGGACAACTTCAAGTAGATGAAAGTCTGCAAGAGGAGTTCCACATGATAAAACTTACAGAGGCACTTTGTTTTAAAAGTTTCATTACTACTCGAGTGGGTCAACATGACAGTGCCTTAATTGATGTTTACATCATTGGTTGTTAGAACTAAGTGTTTGTGGAATGTTTATGACTAGAAGCCATTAGGTGGGGCATTGTTTATTATTTTCCATTGAAAATGACTTTGGTTGGGCATCTTCCTACCTATGGTGACTCACAAAGACGAACCCGCAACAACCTTGGAGTTAGCCATTTTGAATGTTTGGTTTGAGGTTGATGCCCATGGAGGTGGATTGTGTGGAAGTAGTAGAGTGGGAAGCCGCCATGGCTTCACCATTAATAATGGTCATGGGAGGGAAATAGTTCACACATGGAGACCCACTAAGTGGACCTTGCAACAATGTAAAGACTTAGTCAAATTTTGACATAATGGAAATAATTGGAGTGGAGTTTGCAAGGAAAAAAGTCGTAAAAGGTTTGTTGTAGAGAACAACTGGAACAGGACAGACATTCACAAATGGAAACCCACCATAGAGAACCCATAGTAGGCTGAAGACTTGAATATTTTTCAAAGTTTTTTTTGATTCCAATAGCACTAGATGGTGTGGAGAGCGTAGGGTGAGAAGCCATTAAATATTAGCCATAGACAACAACTTAGGTGGAGCGGAGCTCCAACGACAACATTCCACAAAGACGAAGCCGCAGTGGTCCAAAACTTAATCATTTTGATATATTTTGATTGTAAAGGCTACAATGAAAGGATGGGTGGAATTTTCCAACTAAGAGGATGGTGGGGGTTTGTCATTAATGATGGGATAAAAAAAGTGGACCTCTACATGCAAAATCCCACATGGAGGAATCCGTAAGGACCTAGATACAAAAATTCTATTCTATTCATTTTAAAAATCCTAATAGTTACCCCACCCCTAACTTGGTCATGGGAATGAGGGGTGTGAGGGTTGTGTTTGTTCATTCCATTTAAAAATCATTCAGAGGGCAGAGTCCTATGACTATGAACCTGCACTGATGTGGGTTTTCAAACCTAGATTTTAGCATCTTTAATGAGCTAGGGTTTGATATTGTAGTCCTGGGCTTCAACAATTCATTTAACATTGAAAACCTAAGCATGCAACTCATAGCAGATGGAAAACATAGAGGTGATCAAGAGCATACCTTTGTCATTCGGTTGGAAGAAGTAGCTAAAATGTGAGGCTTCAAGATTTCTTGCATGAGAAAAGATCTTTTACTCCTCAAATTTCAAAATCAGGAGTGGAAAATCATAGGTGGAAAACTCATATATATAGACCCAATCACCATAAATGCAATCATTAATTGTAGGGCTTTGAAGTGTGTGTGGTAGGTGGGAATGTAAAGATATGATAAGCAAAAGCTGATACATCAAAGTCCATGCAGAAAACTAGTGTATAGGGAAATGTGCAGAAAGTCGGCTATGGAAGGGAAAATGGTGAATGTCATAAGGAATGGCGAAACAAAGATGAAAGCCTACAAACAGATGTCCCTAAAGGGAAATCCACAAAGGAACTTCTACAGGTGGAAAATAGGAACGCGAATTCTACCTAGTGGAAACTCGCAAAGGTTTTTTTGCAAAAGTTTGAAACTTCTTGAAACTTGGGAAAATGACTTGTTTATGATGGAATTTTACAATTTCAAGGCACATGATCAACCTAAATCCAAAATAGGGTCACAAAAAGTGAGGAAAATGTGAAGTGATTAAGCAAAAGCAAAAAAAAAAGAGGGGGTCTCCAGTCCAAGCAAGGTGTGTGTGCAAAAAGCACAACACATAGGCTAAGGGGGGTTTTATCTCCCTACCAAGAGAAGGCTTGGTGGTCTTGCAAAGTATTCTTAGAGGTAGTGAAGCATGGACTCAGGGGGACTCTATCCAGGAAGCAAGTTTCTAGATTGTGCAGGGTACTAGAAATGAAGAAAGGAGTAAATAATTATTGGAAGAATGAAGAAGAATGACTATCTATATAGTCTTTGTGTTGTCATTGATGTCACCATGTTGTATGAATTGCAATTGCAAGACTAAGTCATTGTTTGATCCAGAATTTAGGATCAATATCTGGATCGGTATATAGTTTACATCCTTCAGTCTTTTGGTCTACAATCCTCTGTGGTTGATTGTTGCATCTTGTAGTTTTAAGGAAATGGTTTATGGATGTTGGAAGCATGTAAGTTCAGAATCTCTCATGCACAGATGCTCTTATGGTGTATCGTCATTATTCTATTTTACTATTAAGCCTATCTTTGGCTGACCTCATGGATAATTGGTGTTATAGTGAATTAATTTTGTTATGTGGATACATGTGTGACCTATCTTAGGTCTATGCCGACATGATGTAGTGTGCTACACATTTTGATTTATTGTTTGGAAATTTTTTGTAAATATTTGAAGTTGAAAGCTAGTCTTTTTGGTTGCATCTATTTAGGTTGACCTGATTGATGCTCATCAATAGGTTAGATATATATGTCAGATGATTTTGAAGATTATAGTGAGTGATGAATTGCATTGATGTGAATTTGAAGAAGTTTGAAAATGATGAAGTGTGTTAAGTCAGTTTATTGAGCATTACCAAAATAGAATCAACACTTGTTAGGTGCACTCTTACTAGTTCATTTTGGCTATAAAGCCATTTTTGTTCTATAATCCTTTTGTAAGAAATGAACCTTCTTGTGTAAGTAGTGAAATTTTGTATCTGGACAATGGGTCCTACTTTTGGCAGTGAGCCCTTTGACAGTAAGCCTTATATATTCAGTTTTTAGAATTACTTTATATTGTGAGTTAATCCTCACCGTGGTTTTTCCTTTATTGGGTTTTCCATGTAAAATATGGTGTTCATTGTGTTATTGCTTTCTATTATCACCATTTCATGTACATAATAACAAAATTAAAAAGTTAATAAATTGATAAGTGTTTGAGGTTTGTGTTTGAATTTGTTCACAACTGATTCACCCCCCTCTCAGTTGTCTTGCGCCCTTTTAATAATTAGTATTAAAGAATTGGTTCCTAGGTGAGAAGCTTAACCACTTGAGGAAGATCCTAAAGGTTAACCAAATGGATGATAAAGAAGAGCTCTAGGTTGCACTTGAAAATCTTGATAAGGCCGAAAATGAAAACAAAGATTTGAAAGAAAATATTCATGAAGCAAATGAATGTGTCTAAAAATTGAAAGAGAAATTGAAGAAATTCAAAGAAATACATAGAGAAGTGAGTGAGAAGCAAAAATAAGAGATCATCAGATTCAAAGTGCTAGTGGAAGAAAATAAGGGAATTGAGGAATGTTTGAATATAGCGGTATGGAGTGTTAGCCTCCTACAATGATTTGATAACTAAGACCTTACAACCATGATTCAGAGATTGGACATCTAACCTGAATAGTTATTTCAATCATTATGAAGGTGCATTTAACTTGTCAACCCAGGGACGTGAACTTGAAATGGGTCATCACAGTATGTGTACTAGGAACTCAGAGTAGCCATTGTATTCTACAACTAAGAAACAGAATACTAAAAGTAAATTTCTTGAAAGGAAAAGAGATAAATTTTGAACATCAATCAATGAATATGCTAACCTGAAATGCATAATAGGAATAAAAATCTAAGCAACAAACAAGAAACTACTCTATTTGCTTTGGCTACAGGAACAATCACATAATGGAATTCTTGTGGTTGTAGGAACAGTCTATTCTAGACTTCTAACTGAGTACTAAACAACAAGTAATACTAAACTAATGCTAAACTAAAAAGATGAATTACTCACCAAGTGCCCCTTCTTGGATAAGTATCCTCTAAACTAATGAGAACTCAAATGCTCGAACTTAGAACTTTATTTTATTAACTATAAATCATGAGTACAAAAGAGTAGTGTGTTTGTATTACTAAAAACTAAAGAGTGCAAGTACAATATCAAATCATGTAACTTCCTAAAGAAGGAGCATCAAATCATTAATTATACTATAGCTAAACAAGGAAGTCAACTCCATGATTGGGAGGATTCCATTTAGGGAAAACAAGGTAAAGTGGAGCTATGGTGGTTATGCATTCATGGAATTTGGTCGGACATGGATGTCCAAATGCAGATCCAGCATAGCAGTAACACCCATGCATGCTCAATCATTAAGGTCCACTATAAGGAAATTATGTTCAGTTGCATGAAGAATCTTTTTCTATCGGCTACCTTTGACTTGGAGTGATTCCTCAGCTAGACGTTATGGTGCTTTCCCAACTCGCAGTGTCTTCCTCAACTTAGCACATTAAATTTGCATGGCAAAGTTAGTACACATAATAACTGCACATTTATAACCACTCTAAGAATCATTCATTAATCACATGCAAAATCAATATAGATAACCCACATAATATGCCAAATGCCATTAAATCTTGTAGAGATAGGATAATGTCAAATTTTAATGGTTTGAGGGAAAAATTATGCAAATACCAACAATTAATCATGAAAGTTCATGATATCAACCAACAAATAGACTACGAATTCTACTCAAAAATAGAAAAAAAACTAGGCTCATCACTCCCCCCAACCTAACATTTTGTTGGGCCTCCAACAGGGGAAGAGTTGTTCTTTTACTTGGTCAAGGCTCTAAAATTTGAAACTGGGAGTTGTCCAACATCAGTGGCTACAGTGCATGAATCAGGATCCCAATAGAATCCTCCCAATCTGTCAAACCTTTACCATCTATGCTTCTTTGCAGCAATGTCAAACTAGTAAAATCTGAAGTTTGGCATGGGCCGCATGAGCATGGGTGGCTAGAAAGTTAGGGGAAGCCAATGTCACCCCTGTGTTCTCCCAATCTCTATATACCTATCAATTATTTTTAGTGTTGCAACATAATTGTCGATGGAATGAGGCTCAACTTGTTTCAGCTCATCAGTCAAACTATCCCATTTTTGTAACAAACATCTCCTCATGGTTTCCTCCTTTTTTGTTGTCTTTACCTCATACTCATTGTAAACTACCTCAATCCAAGACATAATTCTATTGCCATAACTTGGTGTGAGCAAAATTCTATGCCATTCTCTATAAATATCCCTTGGGTTGCTTGATTCAGCGCTAACAAACAGAAGAATATTAGACTCTAATTGCTTATAAGCACCATGTTGTTGTCCCCAACTAATCTCATTTTGCACCCAAGACATGAATTATCTCAATTGAACATCCCCAACATATAGTAGCAGATTCCAATCATGGTCTTTTGTGACAACATAATTATGTAAATAAAATAGCAAATTCTTTATTTCAGGTGAGGCAATCCTATAAGCATTGAATAATTCGATGGGGGTGTCAATAGAAGGATTCAAACCTAAGGAAATTATTGACATATTAAAAAAGAGATATTTATCTTTTAAGAGTAGAGCATAGACCCTTGGAGGGGACCTAGATTCCAGAATCTTTAGTGTCAAAGTTACCATAGCATCCACCCTCTGCTTCAAGATGGCAATTTTTGCATTTTTATCCTCAATCTCTTCATCCTTCTTTTGAATTTCCTCCTTTGATTTCCATTTTTCCTTTTTCCATTCCTCCTCTCTTCTTTGTATTTCCTTCCATAAATTTAAAATTTTTGTATGTAATGTAAAATCAAGAGGATTATGGATTCCTACTAGTATTTTTGGTGGTGGCTCTTCATATGATGCTATCTGCATAGGCTCAGGCTGTCTAGTTATCTTTGGCTACAAGGGTGTTGTTTCTTCTTTATTTTTTTGTAGGTACTCTTATTCTTGTTGTGGCTATAGGAACTCCTACTCTAGTTCTACTTGTTGCTGCAAAACTTCTTGCTATAGGACCTCTTGCTCATACTGCAAGACCTCTTTCTCATGCTGTAGGAAGTCCTGATTTTCCTCCAATTCTTCTGCAATGTTAGCAAGATCGGCCAGTGTTATATTTTATGCTCTCCTAAATTTGTATTCTTCTTCTTCAACATTCTCCTACTCCATTAGAGCTTTAGGGTCCTCATGTGAGGTCTCACTAGGTTTAGGGATTTCCTGTGGAGGCGTACCAATCACAAGCCCAACTAATCTTGATTTCCTGGGAGGTATCTCACATTTTCCTTTAGCTCCAGGATGAATAGTATGAGCCTTCCTCTTCTTATAACTTGACACTTTTCTTTCTACAGTCTATGTTTTAACATTCCCTTTTCTCATTTCTACCTCTCTTTGTTGTGCCCTAGTTTTCATCAGGGTTTCAAGTGGAATGTCATAATCATAATCTAAGGAAGAGCTTTCTTTTTCTGAGTGCTCTGTTTAAGAAGAACTAATTTCTATGGTTTCTTTTGCTGCAAGAGGATTCACACTAGAGCCAACACCAGAGGTTGAAGCACTAGGAATGGATTCAATCATGCTTACTCTCCTGCTAGACCTACAGGATTGAGGCAAAGCCCTAGGTTGCAAGTGCTCAGGTCTAATATGATCAACATTTATAAACTCTTCCCAAGTTATTCCAGAAACATATGTAGAGACTTTTCAACTAACAATTTAATCAAGCAATGGTGGGAAACAAAATTATCCGTATGTTTTTGGGTCTCGGCTGCCATAATTGAGAGAAGATTGTATAACATGTTAGACACATTCATCCTCCTTCCATTCCTCATGTGATTCAAAAGCTTGAAGTGGAAAGAATGCAAATTTGACTGGTGACCCTCACAAGTGATGTATTTGATAACATACACAGTTATCTATTTCCATGTCTCAGGCAGAGACATTCTCTTTGCACCTTGTTTGTCTATGCTCAATGGGAGGTCGTTTGGCTCTGCAAACTTGGCCCTAGTTGATCTGGCATCTTTGGAGGCAGGGTAATTTTCACCATTAGTAGGTAACCCTGTGACCTCTGCAATTCTTTCCTTTGTTTCCACAACTTCCAACCCTTTTATTGTGGATTTTCCTTCTGAAAATATTTGGGAAAATTCAAGCGCAATGCTTTCATTAAAGCCATCCAGCTTCAAGAAGTAATCTAACCATCCACAACTTCTAAATTCTACCAAGCACTATGCATCCTGCAATAAAATATCATGCAACATGGGTTCATTTCAAATTAACCCACCTCCCATTGTTTGCAATCAAACAAATGCTTTGCAACTTCTTTCCTGCAATTCCAATTTGAAAATAAAATGCACTTTCCTACAGTATCTATTAAATTCTAGTACCAACTTGCTAAATTTCTAGTGCCAGTGTTGACTGAATTTCCTTTTTTTTTTTTCCTTTTTTTTTGCAACTCAAGATTACAACAGGGTCAATAATGGCAAGAAAGGAGTGAAGGGGAATTATGATAGGAAGAAATGGTGGTTGCAATTATTCTCACTTCACACATGCAAGCCATCCCTTCACTCGAATTTCAAATCAACTAATTTTAAACTTTCTGATGTAGCCTAATATGATTTGACACATGGGCAATAAATTCACAAAATATTTGCATCTTTTTCTTTCCCTCCCCAACTAAATTTGGACATGTGTCCACACATGTGAGATGAGAGTGGTGATTGACAGGTAATGATGGACATTTATGTGAATATCTATACTAACATACAGTGATTAAATGAACACACTTAAAAGATGATTAAAGATAGCAATTAATGTGCACATACTTGAATGTGTCGAAGATTTGTTGCAAAGATCATGAATAAAGTAATGCTTGCCTTTTTGGAGAATAAATTGGGCAATAAATGAAGTGAAATGAGGTGAGGTGGTGTTGGTGTAATTAAATATCTTGTACCTTGTCCTAGGTCATGATTACACCTTAGTTAAGTTTACTTAGGGACCACATAGGAGGTTGTTGGAGATTTTCCACCTTTTGTGGACTTGACATCTCATACCTCATCACTTCCACCTTTTGTGGACACATCATGTGATTATCTCTCCACCTTTTGTGGGTGATCCACCTTTTGTGGAGATTATCACATTATCTTTTTCCACTTTAGATGGAGTGATAACTCTTCATTGTTGTCACATGTCATAAGATTACGACACTTGTCATAATCTTATGCCCTCCTATGTTCTCACCTTGGCTATATATCCAAGGGGTCTCCTATGCATTGTATTGAGTATTGAGTATTGTATTGCATATCATATTATTGACATTGAATACAGTTTATTCTTGTCATATTATTCTCTCTCTCTTTTGTGCTTTCTATTAGGCCTCTAGATCTTGGGTGGCTACCTTCATAGCCAATTCTTACATGGTATCAGAGCGATTGGAGCGTCTTTGGATCGCCATTTTGGAGAGATCTTTGCATTGGAAGATTGGTCTATTTTCAGATATGTTGCTGCAGCATTTTGGAGCATCCTACGCCAAATCTAAGTCCACCATTGCGTTCAGGAGGCTGTTTCCAGTTGAGATCACCTTTCGTTTCATCCAAATCGGACAGGGAGCTCCAGATCTGAAAATTTCACCAATTTGGGTATTTTTCTAATTTTCTGAGATTTTTCTATAGTTCTGGAAAAATTATTTTTCAAAATTTTTAGTTATATATTTTGAAATTTTTTAGAAAAATTGAAAATCCCCTATTAAAAATTTGGGGTTTCGCTAATTTTTTTAAAAATTATTATTTAAATTTGATTTATTTATTTGTAAAGTTTTTTATAAAAATAAATAAAAACAATTGTATTTTCAAAAATTTCTGATTTTATAAATAAAAATCAAAAAATTGAAAAATAAACAAAAAAATCAAAATTCGGTGATCATAAAAAAACCAAACAATCCGAGACCTCGGACGATGCTTAAATCTCCCCAGCGCATCCTAATATTCCGCTTATCTCAAGCAAATTCCGCAAATCTAGCCGGCGGTGGACCGACATTTGAACGTCAATTTTAAGCTCCGCCATGGGCGATGGTCATTTAAAGCGTCAAATTTAAGGTCATAAATGATGACATCAGCAGTGCCAAGATGACGTCATCGCCTTTTAATTTGCCCCCTCCAATGGAGTTTTTGAATTTGTAGTCAAGTTCGGAGGCTCATATCTAGCTCAATTTTGCTCCTTTTTTGAGCAATTTTTTTTGATTTGGGCTAATTTTTCGTTTACTTCGTAGTGGTGTACTCAGTTTCTAATTTTGGTGCACAGATTTTCCAGAATTTTCAGTTTCTCAACACTGATCCTGTCTTGTCACCGTTTCTGCAACTTCAGAGGCTTCGTTTCAGGCTCATACGAACTCCTTTTCAGGCCATTTTTTTGAAAGTGCATGATTTTTCATCTACTTCTTGAATCTATAATCAGTTTGAAGCGATCTTGAGTGGATTTTGTACTTTCAGCATATGGTCTTTTTTGGCCTATTTGGCACTTGTATTGCATAGATCTGAATTTAGGTCTTTGCTTATTTGTTCTAGTCTGTTATCAGCCTCTTTATTGGCAAGTTGTAAATCAGAAATCATAAGCCCACTTAGCCAAATTGCAAGTGGCCTATTGTACACGCACTACATTATAAAGTGCCAAAATCATCTATTTGTGGGGGGGTACTTTGATTGAGTGAATTTGGGGGGGTGTATCTCTTGTGTGATTGTTCATATTTTCTCTCTTGTGCTCTTGTATTCCATCATGGGTTCATCTAAAGTTCCACTCTTAACTGCACATAATTATGGTACTTGGAAAGTACGTGCATGGAGTAAACTAATGGAAAAAGGTTTAATTTACTACATTGATGGAACCATAACTGCACCTTCAGATCCTAAGGCAGATCCAACAACATATATGGATTGGCTCACTAAAACTTCTATGGCATTGGGTACACTTAAGAAAGTTCATTTCAGATGATCTCATTTTCCATGTTGATAAATGTACTACAGCTAAGGAAGCTTGGGATAAACTTGCTGCTTTGTATGGTAAGGTTGATAAGGTTAAGGGATACAAACTTGAACATGATCTCTTAAGCCTTGATCCCAAAGATTTTGATACAATTCAGGATTATGTCACTAAGGCAAATGAATTAAGAGCACAACTAAAAGATTGTGGTATTGAAAAAGAGGATGATCAATTGGTCTTCAACTTGTTAGATAAACTTCCAGTTGAGTATGCAGCCTTTGTTTCAAGTTTTCAAACTCAAAGATTGACAATAAGTAACTTCAAAACACCATCTTTTGAGGCTCTCACAGATCTTTTGATTCTTGAGCAAAATAAGTTGATGAAAATGGGTATTCTAAAGTCTTCAACTTCAAAAGCATTGGTGGTCAATCATGGAAACAATAAGCAAGGCAAAGGGAAAGACCAAAAGCAATCTTCGCCAAAGCCACAAGGAGAGAACAAACAATCCACTCCTCCACAACAAAGCTCATCAACATCATCTTCTTCAAAGAAGTACAACAATTCAAGCAAGAGGGAGCAACCAACATGTGCATATTGCAAAAGGATTGGTCATGATGAGCATCGTTGTCATGTTAAGCAAATTGATGAGTTGAAAAAAAATCCTTAAGAAGAACAACATCAACTTGCCAGCTGCATATCAAGAGAAGGAATCATCTCCTTCCACTTCTTCTAAGGGAAAAGGAACAACTCTCATGGCAACAACATCTAGCTCATCTCCTTCTTCATCATCTCAACATGATAAACATAAGGGGCAAGCATTTCTTGCTTTTGCAGATTCCAATACAGATCAGTGGATCCTTGATTCAGGAGCTTCGCATCATATGACTTCGTGCAAGGATATGTACTCTTCATTTGATTCTTGTTCCTCACCACCCATTTTGATGGCAAACAACACTTCTTTGGAAGTTTGTGGGAAGGGTTCTATTGACGTTGAAGGTGGAGCATTCAATGATGTTCTATGTGTGCCTACTTTGTCAAGGAATATCCTTTCCATCTATCAGATTACACATAGTGGTACAGGAAAGAGTGTAGAGTTCACACCAAATTCTGTCATTGTTCGGGATTTGCATAGCAGGGCTCTTGTTGCAATTGGGGAGGTTGATGATCATTCTCGGTTCTACACCTTCTCATATTTTGCTCCTATTGATGATTCAGTTCACCCCAGTGTGGACAAACTTGAGGAGACTGAGTATGGTTACTTGAATCTTGGAGTGCTTTCTACTCCTGAGGTTCTTGAACCTATTGCTGATACTCCATCTCCTACATTGACTGATGTACCTGATGACACTTGTGTTCCGACAGTTTCAGTACCTTGTGATTCAGTGCAACAGTGCATACCTTGTCTTCCAGCACAGCTTCATGGGATGACTACTTGACAGACATTGTGGTTTGTTTGTGGAATCCTACATTGCAGATTTGGGAGACACACTTGATTACTTACATCTTCTCTTTGATGAAGGTGATTCTTCTTCAGTTGTTGCGAGGGAACACTCTGACCCTCCTCTACATGATCAGTCTTTCGAGGTTGATGTGATTGTGGATGCATCTTTACAGCAGTTGGAGGAGGCCACTTTCTCTTTTGAGGAGACATTGTCTTTGGAGTATGTTCTATCTTCATCCTTGCTAGATCTTGAGTTGTCTTTTTCAGCAGATCAGAGTGTTGTTGCAAAGGGTTTCTCACAGATTCCAGGAGGTGACTACATTGCAGCTTCACATGGTTTGGGAAAGGCATCTTTCGGCATCAACACAGGGACACTTGAGCAGATTTCAGAGACTTCTTACATCTTGAGGGTTCTTCCTTCTTCACTTGTTGATTGGGGAGACTTCATTCATCCACCTTTGGTATTGTTTCTTCCCAAGGGAAGGAACGTTGTTCGACAGTTTTGGAGCAGTTTCTTCATTCCTTCTCGAGCATCTTCCATTGGTGATCATTGTACATTGAAGGGGGGATACTTTGTCTCTCTTCTTCTTCTCTTGTATGGGGGGGACCTTTTCCTCACATGGGGTTTTATCCTTCTCATGCTATGTTCATAGTCTTTTGTATTTCATCTCTCTTTTGGGGGGTAGTTTTTTCCCACTGGGTTTTTCTATCTTTACTCCACTTGTGAGAGATTGCATTGTTTGTACATGGGTACCTAACATGGCCTAGTAGCCGGGACCCATCTTGCATTGTTTGCATTTGTGTACATTCTCCCTAAGTTGCACTTAAGGGGGGGTGTTGGTGTAATTAAATGTCTTGTACCTTGTCCTAGGTCATAATTACACCTTAGTTAAGTTTACTTAGGGACCACATAGGAGGTTGTTGGAGATTTTCCACCTTTTGTGGACTTGACATCTCATACCTCATCACTTCCACCTTTTGTGGACACATCATGTGATTATCTCTCCACCTTTTGTGGGTGATCCACCTTTTGTGGAGATTATCACATTATCTTTTTCCACTTTAGATGGAGTGATAACTCTTCATTGTTGTCACATGTCATAAGATTACGACACTTGTCATAATCTTATGCCCTCCTATGTTCTCACCTTGGCTATATATCCAAGGGGTCTCCTATGCATTGTATTGAGTATTGAGTATTGTATTGCATATCATATTATTGACATTGAATACAGTTTATTCTTGTCATATTATTTCTCTCTCTTTTGTGCTTTCTATTAGGCCTCTAGATCTTGGGTGGCTACCTTCATAGCCAATTCTTACAGTGGAATGAAGTGATGGAAGAGAGAGAAAGGTGGTAATGGATGGGTAGATGACAAAGAAATGGACTTCCACTTAAGTGAAAGTCTTTATTATGAAAAGTACGTACCTTAATTAGCCAGACAGAGGGACACTAGGTCCACTACCTTTAGTTGTAGGAAGCTCTAAGTGCTGGGTGAATTATTGCAGGAACTCTTCTTCAGAAGCTAGCTTGTGGTATAATCTAAGGCGATGACCATTGACAAGTAATTTGAACCTGACAAGGTCAATGGTGGTAAGTTGAACAACTCCATTAGGAAAGAACTCAACAACTTCATATGGTCCTAGCCACCTTGTCTACAATTTTCCTGCATTGTCTTGGTATCTTGAATCATAGAGCAAGGCCCAATCTCCTGGTTTGAATTTCTTATCCTCGATAAATTTTTCTTTCCACTTGATCCTTTGATTCTATACTACTTTTGTATGCTACAGGGTTGCTCTTCTTATCTCATTTAAAGCATTTAGTTGCATGATTCTTTCTCTCTATGCATAAAAAATATCCATCCCCAAATCTGCTGCATTACGCAAAGTCTTATATTCAAATTTGACTGGCATCATAGTTGTGTTTCCATATAGCAACTCAAATGGCATGAATCTTGTAGTTGTTTTCTAGGTTGTCCTATAGGCCCAAACAGCTTCTAGTAATCTATTTTCCCAATCCTTTCTATGGATAGCTACTATTTTAGTCAAAATGGCTTCAATTTATCTATTGGTCACCTCAACTTGGCCATTAGCCTAGGGGTGATAAGGAGTAGACTTCCTATGCCTTATATTGTACTCATTCACTAGTGCTGTAACAAGAGTTGATGTGAATTGAACTCCTTGATTAGTCACTATTTCTCTTGGGACTCCATATCTTGTGAAAATATCCTCATAAAGAAACTTTGCAACCTTGTTATCTCTTGCATGCTTCATAGCCTTAACTTCTACCCATTTTGTCACATAATTAGTGTATACCAATATATAAGACTTACCATTTGATGGAGGGTCAATGGGTCCCACAAAATCTAATCCCCACTTGTCAAAGGGGGTGATTATTACCTGAGGGGAAAGTGGCATCTCATCAGATCTAGTTGGTTTTCCCATTCTCTGACATCTATCACATTTTTTGGTATACCTTCCTGCATCCTTGTGGTGTTTCCTAGTAATACCCTATGTTCAAAATCTTCATTATTGTCCTTTTGGCTACAAAGTGTCCTCCACATGGTTCATTGTGACATGCATGCAAGATTTCATATTCCTCATCTTGTCTCACACATCTCCTCATGACATGGTTAGGTCCAGTATAAAACAAACATCCAACAATCCAAGAGAAAGGAAATATTTTTAAATGAGTGCCCTTTTCTCTTTTGGGGAGAAGTGAGAAGGAAATCTACCTGTGACCAAGTAATTGGCTATATCAGCATACTAGGGTGTTTGTACACTGAGAGAGAATATATATTCATTAGGAAAAGAGTCATCTATAGGCTGATTGTCTTCTGATGTAGTTAGTCTTGAAAGAAAATCCACAACGTTGACTTTCCTAGACTTATCCACAATGGTTATATCAAACTCCTATATCAACAATAACCATCTTGCCAATCTACCTATAATCAAAGGTTTATTCATGAGATACCTAATGGCTGCATGATTATTGTGCACAAAGATTTGGTAGCCTATTATGTAATGTCTGAATTTGTTTAGTGCATAGATTACTGCTAGCATCTCTTTCTCTGTCATTGTATAATTGAATTTAGCTCCTTGAAAATTTGTGCTAACAAAGTAAATAGCATTTTCAACAGCTCCCTCTTTCTATCCTAAGACTGCTCCTATGGCATAATCTGATGCATTAGTGTGGATATGTAAAGAAAGCTCCCAATTAGGTCCCTTGAGTATAGGAGCATGAGTCAAAGCTTCATTCAAGTTAGAAAATGCCTTGTCACAAGCTTCGATCCACTGAAATTCAGCATCCTTAGTGAGAAGGGTATACAATGGTGCTGCTACCTTGCTGAAATCTTTGATGAATTTCCTATAATATCTTGCATGACCCAATAAACTCCTAACATCCTTCTATTTTGCAGGTGTGGGAAGATTTTTGATCACTTCAATTTTTGCAAGATCTACTTGAATTCCCTTGTGGGAGATGTAGTGGCCAAGAAATACACCCTCTTGCATCATCATGAAGCACTTTTCACTATTTAAGGATAAGTTTTAGTCTTCACATCTCTGTAGGACTCTATTGAGATTTTCCAATGCTTGATCAAAATCAACACCATAAGTGGTGAAGTCATCCATATAGATTTCCATGCAATCATGAGAAATGTCTGAGAATGGTGCAGGAGCACCCAAGGCCTTCAAGGAGCTCTTCAAAGGTCAAAAGTGTGCAGGGGTTAGGAGGACCTTTCCATCAAATCAAAACATCAATTATAATCTCTTGAAGCCTATTTTGAAATGGGAAAGAACTTGAAAGGAGTCAACTGTCCTAAGGGTCCTAATAAGGACCCTAGGACCAAAATGATAAGTAATTGGAATTTTCATGTTCTATGGATTTAAATAGGAATATAATGCTTTAATTAGGTCAAATAAGGTTGTATATTGAAGATCCAATAGGTTTTAGTTTGTGGAGTTCAATAAATTTCAAGATTGGAAATTCAATTTTTTGAATTCTAATTTGGGCGGGTAAATGAGTTTTGTGAGTTTTAATCACTTTGATGTAACTTAATCAACCCAAAATGGTTTGATCAGTTTGGGAATGGTTCTATAACCTCAAAATAATCTTTTTTATGGACGTTGATCAATTGAAGAGGTGACTGTATGGACTACTACAGGAAATAGTGAAAGAAATACAGTTTTCTTGCAATTTCTTTGAGTTTTTTGATGAGTTTTTGATTTCCATTGAAGTTATGATCATTTGAATTGTTTAGAAACTTGAAATTACATGTTTTTAAACCCTTATAGGTTCTAAGAGCAATAATAAATAAGTTTTCTATACAAAACTTTTGACTGTCCTCAGGAAAACACAGATTTTCCAATAGTTTGAGGGTTTTTCATGGATAAATGATCCATTTCATGGAATATGTGATTGAAACCAATGAAATGGATCATGATTAACTTTTATCATACCAATATAACAAGATAAAGTGTAGTAAAGAGGAATCAAATGATGTACACCAAGATTTGACAGTGAAAAGTGCTTGAAGATGGAGGCTAGGGTATAGCGGTGGAAGATCTACCTTAAGGAGGGGCATGTTTTTGAGTTGGGATAGACTAAATATGTTGTCCTAATGGTGTAGGGTCAATAAATTTTTTTTGGAAGTGTGTGGAAGGTCAAGATCCAAGAAGCCCTAGTTTTGAGGCATTTTATGGAGGATTTTGTGGTCAAGGATCTTAGAGGTGTCATAGAAGGTTAGGACCTTGAAAATCCTTGGTTTTAAGACAATTTGAGACACTGTTGAAAGTTTCATAGTCAGGGGATAAGGTTAGAGAGGGGTTGCTTTGGAAAAGAGGGCTAATTAGGCCTAGTTTTTAAGGAAATAATAGATTTTGGTTGGTGAGTTATGAAACAAGTGCCATCAGGGAGTTGATATGTTGTTTTCCATCACAAAATAAAACTTAATAAATCACTATATTGGAAGTTACTTTGGGAGGTTTGTGAGCAAAGCCAAAAATCCTTCGCTAGAGGCCTAATTGGGCTAGAAGGCTACTTAAGGAGCAAAGGTGAGTTTTGGTCTAAGACAGAGGGTTAGGGCTTGAAAACCATTCAAGTCAAGTTATTTTGAGCCCTTTGAGATCACTCCAATGGTTTGGAACCATAAGTAAAGCAAATAAGTCATGAATGCAAAGTTGAGGCCTTATCTCCATGTTGGCGCCTAGATGAAAGGTTGAGAGTGAATCATTGTTAGTCTTGTAACTTGGTGTTTCTTTCAAAGTCCTTGACCCTCTGCATCAGAGAATATGCTAATGATTTCCCTCTAGAAAGTTGCAGGTGCATTGCACAAGCCAAATGGGGGTACCAAATAGGCATAGGTCCCCCATGAATAGGTAAATGTGATCTTATCCTAGTCTTTTGGTGCAATTTGGATATGGTTGTAGCCATTGAATCCATCTAGAAAAGAGATGTATTGAATGCTTTCAAGTGTGTCCAAAAATTGATCAATAAAAGGTAAAGGAAAGTGGCCCTTCTTGGTGGCAGCATTAAGTTCCCTATAATCAACACAAACTCGTCATTTCCCTCTGTTCTTAGGCACAATCACTAATGGAGACACCCACTGACTGTTTGAAATGGGATAGATAAATCCTGCATCTAGTAATTTATGTAGTTCTCCTTTCACAATTTATCTTAGTGTAGGGTTAATTCTTCTTTGTGGCTATCTTATTGGAGTGCAATCATCTCTAATATAAATTTTGTGTGTACAAAGTTTAGGATCCAATCCCTTCATATCATGATAATCCCATGCAAATGCATGTTGATGGGTCCTTAATAGGTTTTCCAATAACAATTGCTTCTCTTCATTCAATTTACTATTAACATTTAGATATTTTCCCTCTGACACCTAGACTTGTGTAGTTAACTCTATCATGACTGCTTCATTAATACATGGAACCTCTATTTGATATGGCAGCAATGTATGGTACATGCCTGTTGCTGTAGGAAGTCTTTCTGTAGGAATAGTGGCTGTAGGAAGACTAGCTGCAGGATGATTGTCTGTAGGAAGAATGTCTACAAGAACAGTGGCTGTGGGAAGAGCAGAAAGAATTGTCTTGACCGAAGTAGAAGATGATGCTTCCTCCACTTCATAATGGTTTTGAATGATGTTAGCCAACACTTCATCCTCATCTTGGAGCTACATGAAAGAGCTTCTACCTAGCATCATAAGTTGTGCCACATAATTGATTTCCTCATCCTCTTCACCAACTTGTGGCCATATGGGGTCATCTTCATCATGAGATGGCTGAGTAGGTGGATAAAGATCAAACTTTTTAGTACTTCTCCCATCTGAAATGGTCATGTCACCTGATCGACATCCAATGTATGCATCTGTAGTTGCTAACCAAGGCCTTCCAAGAATGTTGGGATACCCGCCTAGTGTAGCCTTAGGAGAAAGAATCATAAAATTTGTTGGGTATCCCTAGGAGTCTAGAACTACCACAAGATCCTCCACTACACCATCAGGCTTAACAGTAGAGCTATCAACAAGCTTCAAGATAGTAGGAGTAGATATCATACTTGCAATGTTTAGTTCTTGGAGGATGTCCTTTGTCATTACATTTATTGCTACCCCTAAATCAATCAGAGCATTCTTTACTTGGATCCCATTTATGATGACTGCTACCACAAGACTACCTGGGTTATTATACTTGGGAATAGTCACTTTTCCCAGCATGATTTTAGCTAGTTGGCCCACCACATGAACTGTAGTTGGGTCTTTCTTTTTCCTACTTGGCTTCTTGAGACAAGCTTCTTTGATTGATTTGCCATAGATTGGAACATCCTTTATGGCCTGAAATAGGGGTATTTGAACACATATATGCTTTAATTGATCCAAGATATCAAAGTTGGTATCCTCCTTTTCTTTTTTCTTCTTGGAAACTTCCAATCTCTAAGGAAATGGTGGTTCTTGTCTGGTCTTCTTGACTTGGACTAGTTTAGGATTTTTAGGTACATTTGGCTGAATGGGATCATTTAGAGGCTCCTCCTCCTCTTCCACTGGAAGCTCAGTGATAATGGGCTTTGAAGGGGCTAGTAGAGTGGTTCCTGAACATAGATGGATATCACTTACACTCACAACATATGTAGGGAATTGATTTAAATTAGCAGAGTATGCAGGTTGTTGTTGTGGTTTGTTATTTGGATTGGGTGTGGGCTAAGCTAGTAGCTGAGTTGGTTTGGGTACATTTGAGCTTGGATTAGCAGGTGGAGGAATTATAGTAAGTTTTTGGGGCTGAGAAGGTGGGTGTATGTAATTGGTTGTTTGAGTAGGCCATTATTGTCCTCCTCTCCATTAATTTGTTTGCTGCCAATTTCCTGGAGGTGGTTGCTAGTTCCCTCAAAATTGCTGCCAATTCCCCTAAGGTTTCTGCCATTGGGGTGGTGAACTCTAATGATTGGGCCAAGCATTTGGAGGATTACTCCAAGGTTGTGGTGGATATCCTCTGTAATTGGGTGGATATGGGGGCTGCCATTGGTTACCAAATGAATAGGATTTAAAAAATGGTCCAACATAGGATAGTGGATCTGGTGGCATACCTTGTCTTGGAGGCCAAGAATTATTTTGTACAACATAGTAGACTTGGTCTTCTTCAATTTGAATTGGCTTGAACTTAGGTGGAATCTGCTTGCTCTCAAGGTTAGCTACCATCTTGCATTTGTAGTCCTTCTTCTTTTGTCTACAGTGGAGGTAATACTCTATCAATATTTCCTTTGCTTCCTCTTGCTTCTTCTTGGCCTGAAGTGTATCTAGCTGAGTAGCTAGATTGTTGATAATGTCCTGCTTGAAGTCTACCAGTAAATGAGTGATCTCCATTCTTGAAACTCCACCAATAGTTGACTTACCCATGGAAGATTGATAAACTATCCCTTTCTTTGAAGCTTCCCTAGAGTAATTTTGGCATATTTTCTTGATATCCTCGCAAGGAACTTGGGAGATATCTCCTCCTGCCATGAGGTCCAAGGCATTAGTTCAGTTGTCATTAATTCCTCTTAGGAAAAATAAATTTTGTGAGTCCTCATTAAGTGCATGGTGTGGAGACTTTTTCAGGAAAAACAAGAACCTTTCAATGTAATCTTCTAGGCTCTCATCTTCCTTTTGCTGCATCCTGAAAATGTCACCTCCTCTCATGTCACTACCCCTATAGTATTCCTTGTATTTCTTAAGGAATTTTGTCTTCATGTCTTCCCAAGTGTCCATAGTATCTCTACCTAGGCTCATGAACCATCTTAATGCAACCTCTTTTAAAGTGGTAGGAAATAGCTTAAGCCTACAGGGATCAGTAGTATAATCATAACTCCTACAAAGTATGTCAAACTCAAATAGAAAAGTATCAGGATATTCTATGACAAGTCCATAAAATTTGGGGTGTGTTGAGGCAGGAATGTCCTTAATGTTGTCAACTTTGTTTTGATGGGAAATGGGGAAAGGAAAAGCTGGTTGGTTTTGTCTGTTCCTATTTGCATCACCCATGCCTACTTGATGTGGTTCCAAGACAAATGGGTTCTCAAGCTAATTTTGATCTTCAGAGGAGATTTCAAAACTAGTCAGATTAGGATATGCATCAGCAAAGGGGTGTGGATCTTCTTCTTCTTCTTTTGGTAGGTTCTAATATTCAACTAGCTGGAATGGATGAGGATTTTTAGGAAGGAATCTCCCATAAGAATCCCTTCTCCTTCCTCTATGCATGTGGTATCACTCACTATTAGTCAGCTCACACAAAGAATTGGTAAAGAATAAGGGGGATCATTACTTCCTAAATGAGGATATACTAAGAACAACTCCCAGAAACACTACAACAAGGAAAACTACCAATGACTCCAAAAGACTCCCTATCTTGACACCATTCCTGACAATAACACCAAAAAGGTTGGCCTCCTACAATGATTTGATAACTAAGCCCTTACAACCATAATTTAGAGATTGGACATCTAACCTGAATAGTTATTTCAATCATCATGAAGGTGCATTTAACTTGTCAACCGAGGGACGTGAAATTGAAATGGGTCAGCATAGTATGTGCACTAGGAACTCAAAGTAGCCATTGCATTCTATAGCTAACAAACACAATACTGAAAGTAAATTGTTTGAAAGGGAAAGAGATAAATTTTGAACATCAATCAACAACTATGCTAAGCTAAAATGCATAATAGGAATAAAAATCTAAGCAACAAATAGGAAACTACTCTGTTCACTTTCACTGCAGGAACAATCACAGAATGGAATTCTAGTGGTTGTAGGAACAGTCGATGTCAGACTTCTAACTAAGTACTAAACAACAAGTAATACTAAATGAAAAAGATGTATTACTCACCAAGTGGGCGCCCTTGGATAAGTATCCTCTAAACTAATGAGTACTTAAATGCTCAAACTCATAACTTTATTTTATTAACTATAAATCATGAGTACAAAAGAGTAGTGCGTCTATATTACTGAAAACTAAAAAGTGCAAGTACAATATGAAAATTTGAAACTTCTTGAAGGAGCATCAAATAATTATTTATACTATAGCTAAACAAGGTAGAAAAATCCATGACTAGAAGGATGCCATTTAGGGAAAATAGGGGAAAGTTGAGCGATGGTGGTTATGCATGCATGGAATCTAGTCAGACATGCAAGTCCAAATGCAGATCCAACATAGTAGTAACACACATGCATGCTCAATCATTAAGGTCCTCTATAAGGAAGTTATTCTCAATTGCATGAAGAATCTTTTTCCATTAGTTTCCTTTGACTTGGAGCCATTCCTTAGCTAGATGTTATGGTGCATGCCCCGCTGGCGATGTCTTCCTCAACTTAGCACATTAAATCTGCATGGAAAATTTGGTACACATAATAACTGTACATCTATAACCACTCTAAGAATTATTCATTAATCACATGCAAAACTAATATAGATAACCCACATAATATGCCAAATGTCATTAAAGCTTGCAAAGATAGGATAATGTCAAATGTAAATGGTTTGAGGGAAACATTATGAAAATACCAACATTTAGTCATGAAATTTCATGACATCAACCAACAAATAGACTATGAATTCTACCCAAAACTAGACCAAAAACTAGGCTCATCACAGAGCAAGTCTGATGAATGCACTAGGCTTGAACAAGAAGTGGTGAACTTGAAAGTAGAACTAGGGAAAGCAAAAATCTGTGAAAACAATTTCAAATCCAACTCCGAAAAGCTTGATGAGTTGATTGTAGGACAAAAACCAAGTAAAGACAAAGGTGGCTTGGGAAATGAAATAGGTGAAAGCTCAAAGGATAATCAAAGGACTCAAGAAAAAGGGAAGCAAAAAATAAATTCAAGGAACTTTGTTAGAAGACCACTTATCAGACAGCCAAATACTCAAAGGTACCCATCTTTCAATGGTGTTTTCTTTTCACATAATAAATTTGGTCACAGGGAAAGTAAGTGAAGAAGTAAAATTAATTAGTTTTCTAGTTCCTTGTTTGGATAATGTGTTTCATGCAAGAAGATAGACATAAAGCTATTAAATGCAGATCTTAGGTGAGAATGATTAGTAAGGTGATGATGAATAAGTTTAATGGAGGAAAAATGAACCAATCTTTTGATGCTTACTATTATACATGCAACAGGTATGGACAAAAAGAAAATCAATGTAGATCAAGGGTTAATAGAGGTCAGACAAATAAAAAAAGTGTTGTCTTCTATAACTGCAATAACTGCAAGAAACCTAGATATATCTCAAGAGTTTGCAGAAGTAAGAAGGGAAAGTAGTATGCTCCAGTCGAGAAGAATGAACCAGTGAAGAAAATTGGCAAAGATGAGGTGAATCAAGAAATGAATAAGATATGGAGGAAGAAAGAAGAACCAAAGATGACAAATGTGTTTGTGCCATCATATGATGCAAACAATTCCTTTAGAAATTAGACCTAGCATGGTCTTAGAGGGAGCATTAATAGAAAATTGTACAAACCTCCTAGATATATGGCGTGTCAAATGTTGGCACGAGGATATGTTGTAGATAATGAGTAGACAGAGGTTATGGAAGAAAATAGAGGAAAAGTTGCAGGCATATTCTTTTGCCAATCGATTTAGGGTTTCTCTGTGTAGAGAAATAGGGTTTTTATCAGCTTTTTGAAGCCTACCACATTTAATGCAAATTAGGGAAAACTGATATCAATTAAAATTTGTAAGTCTTTTTTATCACTTGTGCAGTTGAAGCATTTGAAAAACATCTTGGAGCAATTATAAGGTAATCTAAAGAAATCATTATAGTTAATTAGGAATAAGAGACACAAGCTTTCAAATTCATTTCTCAGTTTATGAAGGGAAATAAGGGAAACAGAAGAAGTTTCAATTGAACAATAAAGAATTCAAGAAAGATAAGCATGAAGATGGATAGAGGATTGTGTGGAAATATTCCACTGAAGTTGAAGGGTGTTGAATTGGTAGAATTTGATCATTGGAAGATGAAGGAAATGGAACTAGGGTTGAAGATAAATGAATTGCAAAGCGTAAAATCCCTAGGTATGGATTTATGGGGAGAATTTCCCTAGTTTGTAGACAAAGAATCTATCTTGTTCTTGTTAATTTGATTCAAGGATGAAAACATTATTTTGGACAAACCCTATCTGATCACGAAGGAGGAAATCAAAGCTATTACTGGTTTATGTAGTGTTGGGGACCTCCCTAGGAAGAAAATCATGAGATATAGAGATGTGGAGGAACTTACTGATATCAACAAAGACCCTCGAGCTCTATTGATAAATTCTATTGATGATTCTATTGTAAAGTATGTTGTGTACACCATCTCTTATAAAATATACTTTAGAAATCATGAAGGTTCTACTTCGGCTATTGATGTACATCTTGCACACATGATGGTGAAGTAAAACAAGAAATTTTATTTGTGTAGCCTTATTATGAAAAATCTAACTGAGAGTGTTTGAATGTCTTTGGTCAAGGGTTATCCTTTCTAGCTTGGGTCTTTGATCACATGTTTGGTATTTTACTTTTTGAGTTCGCTACTGGGAAGAGAGATTGTTAAGTGGGAATATGACATTCTTGTTGGAAAACAAGTTTATAGGTATTTGGAATCAATGGAGGATAATTCAAGTGCTTGAAAAACCTATTTTGCATCTCTGAAGATGAATCTTTTCTTCGGTATGTTAGTGTCCAGTCAGTTTGAAGAGGGTTCCTCTTCTGGAAAGAGAGAATTAGAAGTTGTCATTGGTGAGTCCCCTCTAGAATCTAAAAGAAGAAAAACTATCACAAAAGATGTTCTCACTATCTCAGAGGAAAATAAGAATGCAAACACATCCATGTGGAAGTATGGGAACACCTTTAAGCAAGATATGAACCAGTGGCTAGTAGTTATTGATCCAAGGAACATGTATGGTGGATGGTGGGGTTTGTCTCAACCTCCACTCATGGGACATGAGAATCTTCTAAGGGGGTGTATGGTGTAGGAGCATCCACACTTCACCCTCATTTTGTGATTAATTGATGTTAAGTAAAGAAGGTCAGTAGGTAGATGTTAGTTTTTTGGAGATATTTTGTCTTTAATAAGGTTCTTCAAGACCTTTGAATATGTTCTATGGTGAATTTTAGGTTTTGTGTTGCAATTGTACAATCTTATTCCTAAAGAGTCTTTATAGCCTCTAGAAGGTAAGTTCATGAATTAGTGAATAGGGGTACAAAGTAGGAGTTTAGAAGTCATATTATAATTAATTTGAAGGTGTCCAAATGGTTCTTGGTATCTTAGAAAAAAAATATTGGTAATAGGGTTTATTTAGCCCTTTAATTGTCAATAATGATGTTTTCAAGTCAAAAGAAGGGTTGGGTGGTTACAAGTCAATTGTAGGTGATGATGAAGGCTCTAATGATTTCTAAATGTTTAAAATCCTTGAAAAGGTGTGAGGAACTATTGATGGTTCGATGGAAAGAACAAACACTAAATAAAAAGCAACCAATTTGAGATAATTTTGTATTTTTCTCATTATCTCTGTGTTTTTGTGTCTTTTTAGCACTGTACAAGCCGTACAGTTAGTCAAATGAACTAAGAACCTTGTGATTTTTTGTAAGTAATGGAATAACAAGCTTTTGAACAAATTTATATTGTTCTTTGTTGATACTATATAATCTACATGTACAAAATAGGGAAACACCGTTTGTAGTGTGACCATGTTCTAGGCCTTCCCACTTGTTGTTCCACCCTATTGCTTAGTGGGGAGGCATGGAGATAGATTAGGGAAAGTCTCTTTAAGTCTTAAAATGAAAAGAAAGAATATTGTAGACCATGAGACACCATCACAGTGAAGAATAAAGGCTTGTATAAGCAGGAATAAATAGGGTAGTGATGTGTTTTGTTCATCTGCTGCTAGCATGATCTAGGAAAGGATGTGAATTGCCTATCTAGACCTTGAACAAGTGTCTTAATGCTTTGGTAGGGCTTGGAAATCTTTAGAGGGCTAAGAACTCAAAAACCCTAGGTATTATGAAGGAAAATGAGGGTTTTGAAGAATGGAGGTTTAGGGGTCAAGTATCTGTATAAAACCTATGTAATTGGGAGTTTTGTGGCATTTTTGATGACTTTCCAAGTGTTCATGGTGATTGGAGAAGTCTAAAAAGTAGTTTGTTTATAAATTACAACTAATTTTGTAGCCTTTTTTTTAGGGCAGTCTGAAGGATCTCCAAGAAATTTTGAGGGAACCTTATATGTTTGATTGGGGAATGGTGTTTTGGGTTTGATTGGATACTATTTTGATGTTGGAATGGTTCTTGAGGGGTTTTCTAAAAAAAAAAGTCTATTTGTTGAGTTTGGAGTCTAAAGGTCTTGAAGTGTTAAGGGTTCCAAGGTCAATTGATGAATTTTGGTGTGTCCAATGCAATTGATTTGAAGAGTGTTCTAAAATGATCTAACTTTCCATTAGAAGCATGTTGATGGTTTTGACAGGGTCTTGGTGAAGACTTGTGATTATTTTGAAAATTGGAGGAATAAGACTCCTTGAGGGTGAGTTGATGTCTGATGGATTGAAGGTATTAGAAGAAGAGTCCATTGTTTTGAATTGATACCAGCAGTTGTTGTGATTCATCTTCACCTTGGCTCTACATCATAGTGGTATCAGAGAAGGAAGTAGATTTTGTTTGCATTTAGCAAGTTGAAGCAGAGGCAAGGTTGAAAAAATGCAGCCAAAGAAGAATGATATGGCTAAGGAGATGAAGGAGATGATGGAAAGGCATGCAAGAGAACTCAAAGTGTTGGAAGAGAGAATCATCTCCCTAGAGAAGAATAAGAGAAGGGAAGTGGAAGAGAGTGAGACATAAGAAGAGGAAGATGATGAGTTTGAAGATGTGGAAGAAGAACTTACCCCAAAAGATGAAAGAATTGCAAAGTTTTTGAAGGAAGTGAAGACTGGCAAGCCTAAGGTAAAACTTGATGTTCATAAATATGGTGGTCATTTAAATGATGAATAACTCCTTGATTGGATTGCTCCATTAGATAATCATTTTGAATGTGATGAGTTTCCTGAAGAGAAAAGGGTCAAGATTGCAAAGACTAAGTTGTAGGGTCATGCATTGGTATGGTGGGATTACTTTCAATCTGAGGGGAGGAAACAAGGAAAGTCTAAGATCACATTATGGGACAAGATGATATCAAAACTAAAAGGTAAATACTTACCCAAGGATCACCAAGTTTAAATGTTTAAGAAATTGAAAAGTTTAAGGAAAAAGGAAATGGATATTAAGTCTTATAATGAGGATCTTTATAAATTGAGTCTAAGATCTAGTTATCATGAGAATGTAGATGAAAAATTTGCAAGGTATATGGGTGGTTTAAGATTAAACTTACAAGATGAATTGGTTTTGGCTAACCCTAGAACTATAGAAGAATGTTATCAATTGGCTATCAGGGTGAAGGAGAAAATGAAGAGAAGGCAAGACAAAGTAGTTAGAGGCAGAGGTGGTACATCAAGAGGAAGAGGATTCATGTCTAGTTCAAAGCCAACCAATGATAACCAAGAGGATTTCATGAAAGGCCAAGAGAAATTTGATTCTAGAGGTGGATGGAGAGTCACAAGAGGTAGATTTGGAGGAGGCAAGAATTCCAACAATGCATTTTCAGGAAGATGCTACACTTGCAACTAGCTTGGACACCCATCCTTGAAGTGTCCTGAAAGGTAAGGATAAAGTTCTCATGGAGGAGAAAGGAGGGATCAACTAGTGCATGAAGATGAAGAGAGTGTGACTTCACCTATTATTAATCTCACCTCAGAAGTTGGAGAGATTTTGATAATTAGAAGAGCATTGATCAATGTGTCAATTCCTAAAGAACCCCTACAAAGGAAAACACTCTCCAGAATCAATTGCAAAGTACAAGGTAAGTTATGTACAATGATAGTGGACTCAGGTTCAACTGAAAACATGGTTTCTTGTGAAATGGTGAATAAACTCAATTTGAAAAGAATCCCTCATGATTCTCCCTACAAGGTCTCTTGGTTAAGCAATAGTCAAACATTGTTAGTGAATGAACAAGCTATGGTAGATTTCCAAATAGGTGAATATAAGGACAATGTTTTTTGTGATATTTTTCCAATGGAATACTATCACATACTCCTTGGAAGACCATGGCAGTATGATAGGAGTGCCATCTATGATGGGAAATAAAATCAGTACACAATCTTGAAAGATAGAAAAAGTTTTGTTTTGACTCCTTGGATAGGGGATGAGGAAGGTAAAGCTAAATTCATTATGTGTGGGAACAAGGAGACCCTAAATTTCATGAAATAGGTCAAAAAGTCTGATGTTGTACACAAGTGTAGGTCTAATCATGCAGGAACAATAGATAAGAAGGTTGATACAGTGGTAAGAAGAGATTTGACAGTGGAAAAACAAGAAAGTGTGATGATTGGGACTATTTTATGTCCTTTGGTGAGCCAAAAAGGAGGAGGTACTAATGCAAAGGTTGTCAAATACGGAGTACAAAGGTTTTTCTAAGGCAAAAGACTCGTGATAGAGGGACAAGGAAAGTGTGGAAAGAGTGCACAATAGAGCAGACCTAAACAAGGACATGTGATTGAGTTGAAGGGAGTTCATGGTGTTGGTTTTGCTAATCATTGTTTGCAAATAGGTACAGGTGATGGAAAGCAACTAAATGTTGAGTTAAGAATGGATAAAGGGTAGATTTTTGGTCTGGGAATGAAAACACAGCCATGTGGAAGTATGGGAACACCTTTATATGCAACACAGTTGGGAATGGAAGATCTGAACCAATGGCTAGTAGTTATTGATCCAAGGCACATGTATGGTGGATGGTGGGGTTGGTCTCAACCTCCACTCATGGGACATGAAAACATTCTAGGGGGTGTGTATGGTGCAGGAGCACCCACACTCCACCCTCATTTTGTGATTATTTGATGTTAAGTAAAGAAGGTCAGTAGGTAGATGTTAGTTTTTTGGAGATATTTTGTTTTTAAAAAGGTCCTTCAAGACCTCTGAATATGTTCTATGGTGAATTTTTGGTTTTGTGTTGCAATTGTACAATCTTATTCCTAAAGAGTCTTTGTAGCCTCTAAAAGGAAAGTTCTTGAATTAGTGAATAGGGGTGCAAAGTAGGAGTTTAGAAGTCATATTAGGATTAATTTAAAGGTGTCCAAATGGTTCTTGGTATCTTAGAACAAAAATCTTGGTAATAGGGTTTATTTAACCCTTTAATTGTCAATAATGATGTTTTCAATTCAAAAGAAGGGTTGGGTGGTTACAAGTCAATTGTAGGCGATGATGAAGGTTCTAATGATTTCTAAATGTTTAAAATCCTTGAAAAGGAATGAGGAACTATTGATGGTTCAATGGAAAGAACAAACATTGAATAAATAGTAGCCAATCTGAGTTAATTCTCTATTTTTCTCATTATCTCTATATTTGTGTCTTTTTAGCATTGTATAGGCCGTATAGGCAGTTTGATGAACTAAGAACCATGTGATTTGTTTTAAGTAATGGAATAACAAGCTTTTGAACCTATGTTGAAGTTTTATTGACAAATTTATATTGTTCTTTGTTGATACTGTATAATATACATCGTTTGTAGTGTCACCATGTTCTAGGCCTTCCCACTTACTGTTCCACCCTATTGCTTAGTGGGGAGGAATGGAGATAGATTAGGGAAATTCTCTTTAAGTGTTAAAATGAAAATAAAGAAGATTGCAGACCATGAGACACCATCACAATGAAGAATAAAGGCTTGTATAAGTAGGAATGAATAGGGCAGTGATATGTTTTGTTCATTTGCTACTAGCATGACCTAGGAAAGGATGTGAAAGGGTTGTGTAGACCTTGAAGAAGTGTCTTAATGCTTTGGTAGGGCTTGGAAAGCTTTAGAGGGTTGAGAGCTCAAAAACCCTAGGTATTTGGAAGTAAAATGAGGGTTTTGATGAATAGAGGCTTAGGGGTCAAGTATCTATATAAAACCTATGGAATTGGGAGTTTTGTGGCATTTTTTATGACTTTCCAAGAGTTCATGGTGATTGGAGAAGTCTAAAGAGTAGTTTGTTTATAAATTAGGGCTAATTTTGTAGCCTTTTTGTAGGGCAGTCTAAAGGATCTCCAAGAAATTGTGAAGGAACCTTATATGTTTGATTGGGTAATGGTGTTTGTGGTTTGATTGGATGCTATTTTGATGTTGGAATGGTACTTGAGGGGTTTTATCAAAAAATAATTCTATTTGCTGAGTTTGGAGTCTAAAGGTCTTGAAGTGTTAAGGGTTACAATGTTAATTGATGAATTTTGGTGTGTCCAATGAAACTAATTTGAGGATTCTTTTAAAATGATCTAACTTTCCATTAGAAGAATGTTTATGGTTTTGACAGGGTCTTGGTGAAGACTTGTGCTTATTTTGAAGATTGGAGGAATAAGACTCCTTGAGAGTGAGTTGATGTTTGATGGATTGAAGGTATTAGAAGAGTCCATTGTTTTGAATTGATACTAGTAGTTGTTGTGATTAATCTTCACCTTGGCTCTGCATCATTGTGGTATCATAGCAGGGAGTAGATTTTGTTTTCATTTTGCAGGTTGAAGAAGAGGCAGGGTTGACAAAATTCCTCCAAAGAAGAATGATATGGCTAAGGAGATGAAGGAGATGAAGGAAAGACATGTAAGAGAACTGAAAGAGTTGGAAGAGAGAATCATACCCCTAGAGACAAACAAGAGAAGGGAAGTGGAAGAGAGTGAGACAAAAGAAGAGAAAGATGATGAGTTTGAAGATGTGGAAGAAGAATTTACCCTAGAAGATCAAAGAATTGCAAATTTGTTGAAGCCAGTGAAGACTGACAAGCCTAAGTTAAAACTTGATGTTCCTAAATATGGTGGTCGTTTAAATGATGAAGAATTACTTGATTGGATTACTGCATTAGATAATCATTTTGAATGTGATGAGGTTCCCGAAGGGCAAAGGGTCAAGATTGCAAAGACTCTGTTGCAGGGTCATGCTTTTATATGGTGGAATTACTTTCAATCTGAGATGAGGAAACAAGGAAAGTCTAAAATCACATAATGGGACAAGATGATATCAAAACTAAAAGGTAAATACTTACCCAAGGATCCCCAAGTTCAAATGTCTAAGAAATTGAAAATTTTAAGGCAAAAGGAAATGGATATTAAGTGTGATGAGGAGTTTTATAAATTGAGTCCAAGATCTCATTATCATGAGAATGAAGATGAAAAATTTGCAAGGTACATGGGTGGTTTAATATTGAACATACAAGATGAATTGGTTTTGGCTAACCCTAGAACTGTAGAAGAATTTTATCAAATGGCTATTAGGGTGTAGGAGAAAATGAAGAGAAGGCAAGACAAAGCAGTTAGAGGCAGAGGTGGTACATCAAGAGGAAGAGGATTCATGTCTAGTTCAAAGCCAAATAATGATAACCAAGAGGATTCCATGAAAGGCCAAGAGCAATCTGATTCCAGAGGTGGATGGAGAGGCACAAGAGGTAGATTTGGAGGAGGTAGGAATTCCAACAATGCATTTTTAGGAAGATGCTTCACTTGCAACCAGCCTAGACATCCATCCTTCAAGTGTCTTGAAAGGAAAGGATCAAGCTCTCATGGAGGAGAAAGGAGGAATCAACTAGTGGATGAAGATGAACAGAGTGTGACTTCACTTGTTATTAATATCACCTCAGAAGTTGGACAGCATTTGATGATTAGAAGAAAATTGCTCAAGGTATCAATTCCTGAAGAACCCCTACAAAGGAAAGCACTCTTCATAATCAATTACAAAGTACAAGGTAAGGTATGTAGGATGGTAGTGGACTTAGGTTCAACTAAAAACATGGTTTCTTATGAAATGGTGAATAAACTCAATTTGAAAAGAATCCCTCATGATTCTCCCTACAAGGTCTCTTGGTTAAGCAATGGTCAAACATTGTTAGTGAATGAACAAGCTATGGTAGATTTCCAAATAGGTGAATATAAGGACAGTGTTCTTTGTGATATTTTTCCAATGGACTGCTATCACATACTCCTTGGAAGACCGTGTCAATATGATAGGAGTACCATCTATGATGGGAAAGCAAATAAGTACACAATCTTGAAAGATAAATTTTTTTTTTTTTTGACTCCTTGGATAGGGGATGAGGAAGGTATAGCTAAAGTCATTATGTGTGGGGAAAAGGAGCCCCTAAATGTCATGAAAGAGGTCAAAAATTCTAATGTTGTACACAAGTGCAGGTCTGATCATGCAAGAACAATAGATAAGAAGGTTGATACAATAGTAAGAAGAGATTTGATAGTGGAAAAACAAGAAAGTGTGATGATTGGGAGTATTTTATGTCCTTTGGTGAGCCAAAAAGGAGGAGGTATTGATGCAAAGGTTGTCAAATCAGGAGTACAAAGGTCTGACAGAGGCAAAATATTGGTGAAAATAGGACAAGGACAGTGTGGACAGAGTGCACAACAAGGCAGACCTAAAAAAGGACATGTGTTTGAGTTGAAGGTAGTTCATGGTGTTGGTTTTTCCAATCATTGTTTGAATGCAAGTACAAGTGATGGAAAGAAAATAAATGTTGAGTTAAGAAAGGATAAAGGGCAGATTTTAGATCTGGGAATGCAAACAAAACCATGTGGAAGTATGGGAACACCTTTATATGCAACACAGTTGGGAATGGAAGATCTAAACCAGTGGCTAGTAGTTATTGATCCAAGGCACATGTATGGTGGATGGTGGGGTTGGTCTCAACCTCTACTCATGGGACATGAAAACATTCTAGGGGGTGTGTATGGTGCAGGAGCACCCACACTTCACCCTCATTTTGTGATTATTTGATGTTAAGTAAAGAAGGTCAGTAGGTAGATGTTAGTTTTTTAGAGATATTTTGTTTTTAATAAGGTCCTTCAAGACCTCTGAATATGTTCTATGGTGAATTTTGGGTTTTGTGTTGCAATTGTACAATCTTATTCCTAAAGAGTCTTTGTAGCCTCTAAAAGGAAAGTTCTTGAATTAGTGAATAGGGGTGCAAAGTAGGAGTTTAGAAGTCATATTAGGATTAATTTAAAGGTTTCCAAATGGTTCTTGGTATCTCAGAACAAAAATCTTGGTAATAGGGTTTATTTAGCCCTTTAATTGTCAATAATGATGTTTTCAAGTCAAAAGAAGGGTTGGGTGGCTACAAGTTAGTTGTAGGCAATGATGAAGGCTCTAATGATTTGTAAATGTTTAAAATACTTGAAAAGGAATGAGGAACTATTGATGGTTTGATGGAAAGAGAAAACATTGAATAAAAAGCAACCAATCTGAGTTAATTCTCTATTTTTCACATTATCTATGTATTTTTGTGTCTTTTTAGCACTGTACAAGCCATACAGTTAGTCTGATGAACTAGGAACCTTATGATTTGTTGTAAGTAATGGAATAACAAGATTTTGAACCTGTGTTGAAGTTTTATTCACAAATTTATATTACTCTTTGTGTATACTATATAATCTACTTGTACAGAACAAGGAAACATTGTTTGTAGTGTCATCATGTTCTACGCCTTCCCACTTACTATTCCTACCTATTGTTTGGTGGGGAGGAATGGAGATATATTAGGGAAAGTCTCTTTAAGTTTTAAAATGAAAATAAAGAATATTGCAGACCATGAGACACCATCACAGTGAAGAATAAAGGCTTGTAAAAATAGGAATGAATAGTGCAGTGATGTGCTTTGTTCATCTATTGCTAGCATGATCTAGAAAAGGATGTGAAAGGCTTGTGTAGACCTTGAACAAGTGTCTTAATTATTTGGTATGGCTTGGAAATCTTTAGAGGGATGAGAACTCAAAAACCCTAGGTATTTGGAAGGAAAATAAGGGTTTTGAAGAATGGAGGCTTAGGGGTCAATTATATGTATAAAACCTATGGAATTGGGAGTTTTGTGGCATTTTTGATGACTATCCAAGAGTTCATGGTGATTGGAGAAGTCTAAATAGTAGTTTGTTTATAAATTAGGGCTATTTTTGTAGCCATGTTGCAGGGCAGTCTAATGGATCTCCAAGAAATTGTGAAGGAACCTTATATGTTTTATTGGGGAATGGTGTTTGGGGTTTGATTGGATGCTAGTTTGATGTTGGAATGGTACTTGGGGGATTTTCTCAAAAAAATAATTCTATTTGCTGAGTTTGGAGTCTAAAGGTCTTGAAGTGTTAAGGGTTCCAAGGTCAATTGATGAATTTTGGTGTGTCCAATGAAACTGATTTGAGGAGTGTTCTAAAATGATCTAACTTTCCATTCGAGGCATGTTGATGGTTTTGACAGGGTCTCAGTGAAGACTTGTGCTTATTTTGTAAATTGGAGGAATAAGAATCCTTGAGGGTGAGTTGATGTCTAATGGATTGAAGGTATTATAAGAAGAGTTCATTGTTTTGAATTGATACCAACAGTTGTTGTGATTAATCTTCACCCTTTCCCTACATCAAAGAAGCACAATGATGGATAGAGGATCATGTGGAAATATTCCATTGAAGTTGAAGGGTGTTGAATTGGAAGAATTTGATCATCAGAAGATGAAGGAAATGGAACTAGGTTTGAAGATAAATGAATTGCAGAGCATAAAATCCCTAGGTATGGATTTATGGGGAGAATTTCCCTAGTTTGTAGACAAATAATCTATCTTGTTCTTGTTAAGCTTATTCGAGGATGACAACATTATTTTGGAAAAACCCTATCTAATCACGAAGGAGGAAATCAAAGGTATTACTGGTTTATGCAGTGTCGAGGACCTCCCTGGGAAGAAAACTGTGAGATATAGAGATGTGGAGGAACTTACTAATATCAATAAAGACCCACGAGCTCTATTGATAAATACTATTGATAATCTTGTTGTAAAGTATGTTGCGTACAAAATTTCTTATAAAATATACTTTAGAAACCATGAAGGGTCTACTTCGGCTATTGATGTACATCTTGCACACATGATGGTGAAGTAAAACAAGCAATTTGATTTGTGTAGCCTTATTATGAAAAATATAACTGAGAATGTTTGAATGTCTTTGGTTGAGGGTTATCCTTTCTGGTTTGGGTCTTTTCTCATATGTTTGGTATTTTACTTTTTGAGTTCAGTACTGGGAAGAGAGAATATTAAGTGGGAATCTGACATTCCTATTAGAAAACAAGTTTATAGGTATTTGGAATCAATGGAGGATAATGCAAGTGCTTTAAAAACCTATTTCAAATCTCTGAAGATGAATCTGTGCTTTCAATATGTTAGTGTCTAGTCAATTTGGAGAGGGTTCCTCTTCTAGAAAGAAAGAATTTGAAGTTGTCATTGGTGAGTCCCCTCCAGAATCTAAAAGAAGAAAAACTATCACAAAAGATGTTATCACTATCTTAGAAGAAAATAAGAATGGAGAAGAATTTATGTCTAGATCTTACTCCTTTGATCCAAAGGATATACAGACAATGTTAGATAGAGGCAAGATGTAGAAGGTTGGTGAAATATGGAATACATGCTCTCTGGTCAAGAGACTTAAGATTGATGATGTGTTGATTGATTATCTGCTCAAAAGGGGTATTCCAGTTTTAGATGTGACTGACTCATTACCAGATGATCTAGTAGAATTTATTGAATAAAGAACATTGTTAGAAGGACTTGAACATCATAAGTTTGAAGCTATGATTGAGAGAAGATGTGTAAAAGCCAAAAAAATGTTATCTAAACATATTAATGAGAAAAGAATGTATCAAGTAAATATTTGACATCTACATGTATTGTCTTTGATGGCCTACTATTGTTGACAATTTTAGAAACAGAATTGAAGCTATTGAATCTGAGGTAAATTGTATTGGAAAGAGTTTCAATTTCATCAAAGACAAAAATGGAAAACAAAGAATAAGAGTTGGTGAATTGCAAGTAGAGTTGTTGATTGATTAGAGACAAAGAGAAGACTTGGTTAAAACCTTTTGGTTGGTTAAAGAAATTTTTGAGGTTTGGTTGGATCATCTCTCCAGAATTCTCTCTGATGCAGAAGATTGTGAATGACAATGTCTATCTTCGGACCAGACATCCTCATTTATACAATTGTATTTATTGGATGGTATGAGTGCAAGGATCAATTCAGCTATGCTTGCTTGGAATAGGATTCTTCCAACCATAAGAGAAAGGTACAAGAAAATTTTTCATGTAAAATGTGCTATTTTCACTTGAATATTTGAAATGGGGAGTTGAAATTTCTTTGTATATACAATGTTACCATGTACATATGTTTACATCCTACTTTTTGGTAACCCTTTATCATTGATTTCAAAGGGGGAGAGAGTCATGTGAAGAATAGTAAAATGGGAAAGACTATTGGTGATAGGGGGAGAGAATATTGTGGCACATGTTGCTATCAATGACAAAGGGGGAGATTGTTGGAAGAATGAAGAAGAATGGCTATCTATATAGTTTTTGTGTTGTCATTGATATCACCATGTTGTATGAATTGAAACTGCAAGACTACGTCATTGTTTGATCTAGTATTTAGGACTGGTATACATTTTACATCCTCTATAGTTGATTGTTGCAGCTTGTGATTTTGAGGAAATGGTTTATGGATGTTGGAAGCATGTACATTCAGAATCTCTCACACACAGATGCTTATATGGTGTATCAACATTATTGTGTTATGCTATTAAGCTTATCTCTGGCTAACCTCATGGATAATTGGTGTTATAGTGAATTAATTTTGTTATGTGGATATATGTGTGACCTATCTTAGGTTTATGCTGACATGATGTAGTGTGCTACACATTTTGATTTATTATTTGGAAAGTTTTTGTAAATATTTGAAGATGACAACTAGTCTTTTTGGTTGCATCTATTTAGGCTGACCTAATTGATGGCTATAAATAGGTTAGATATATATGTCGAACAATTTCAAAGATTTTGGTGAGTGACGAATTGCATTGATGTGAATGCGAAGAAGTGGGAAAATGATGAAGTGTGTTAACTCAGTTTATTGAGAATCAACAAAACTGAATCAACACTTGTTAGGTACACTCTTACTAGTTCATTCTGGTTGTAAAACCATTTTTATTTTGTAATCCTTTTGTAGGATGTGAGCCTCCTTGTGTAAGTAGTGATCTTTTCTATTCGGATAGTGGGTCCTATTCTGGGTAGTGAGCCTTATATATTTGGTTTTTGGAATTACTTTATATTGTTAGTTAATCCTCACCGTGGTTTTTCCCTTATTGGGTTTTCCACATAAAATATGGTGTTCATTGTGTTGATATAGCTTTTTGTTATCTGCATTTCATGTACATACTTAATAATAAAATTAAGAAGATAAGAAATTGATAAGTGTTTGAGGTTTTTGTTTGAATTTGGTGACAATTGATTCACCCCCCTTCTCTCAATTGTCATGCACCTTTTTAACAATAGTGTTGTTACAGTCAAGGTGGTTCAGAGAGATGATTTGTGTGGCTTTAAGGATGTGTTAGAAGATTTTGGTATTAATAGGAGTGTAGAGAAAGGGGGAGTGAGATTTTTGACCCTTTTCCATTAATTTCAAATGGGGAGAGAGTAAACTCAAAATACTGAATTTCTCGAAAAGAATATTGAATTAAAATATGTTGAATTGCTCAAAAATAATATTGAAATCAAAATGATACATCTACCAATGGGGGAGAGAGTGAACTAAAAATGCTATAGAGAAGAAATAATTCTAAGGGGGAGAAAAAATCTGTGTGTTGTCAACATTTTTATATTTTCCATGAATGAAAAATGGAGAGATTATTAAGCATAGGTTGTCATTGGTGTGAAAGGTGTATCATTCATGAAGAAGAATGTTGTTAAAAGGACTCAAGGCTATCAAAAATGTTAATGTTTTCAAGGTTGTAAAAGATGAAAAATATTGTAGTACTATAATTATAATTATATTCCCCTTGAATTAAAATTATTTAGAGGTATTGATCATGAAGAAGGTGTCCCACCAATTATATCTGATATCAAGTAACATACATCATAAGTTCTATTTTGGAGTGACTACCTTTCCTAGAGTTGGTGTCTATTGTATTCTTATTATACCATGCAAAGTATGTAGTTAGTATGACTGTGGTGGTTTGGAATTCTATGCAAGGATGTCTATTGAGCATAAAGATTTCTATGGAAATATAAATTTGGTTGGCATTTCTTTCAAAAATGCAATTTTTCTCTATGGTTTGGAAGGAGAATATGTCTACACTAGTTATATTAGTTTCCTATGTTTTTGGAGGATATGTTCAGTGTGCAAGAAGTTTGAAATGACAAAAGGTTCTCTATTACTATCTATTAACTTGTGCGAGTTCAAGGCATGTGTTGTAACGACTATTAGTGTGTAGAATTAAAATCCTGAATGTGGTTTCATGATAGGACTTGGTTAAAGTCCCTATAGTAGTGCATGACATCATGTTCTTTTGGTGGCACAAAAATTGAAATTGGAAAAACCTATTACATGTTTCATGTAAATTGAATTTAGGTCCACCTTAAGTTATCTTGGCTATTTTTGGATCCCTGGCCGATATAGATGAGTGTTAATGTAATGTAATGCATATATTTCAAATGTTCAGATGCATGTGATGTGACTTGAGTACAATATGTAAAGCATAATTACATTGGTTTTTTGAAGGGTTTAAATTGAAGAGGAGTGAAGAAAAGATAGTGCACCAGTATCAAAAGATCATTTTTAGTAAGGAAAAGTGTCAATAGTGATTTTGGAACATGTATGTATTGTATTGAAGATCTACAAGCTTTATCATTGTATTCCAGTAGGACTGGTGTTCTACCTGTTGTATTGTTTTGTTTGGGGATTGATGTCTCTAATAGGTTGGTTCCTACAAGCACATTAGGAGATTTTTTTCTTTGGTAGGTTGGTGCCTACTTTAGTGTGTAAAATTCACTTATACATTTCTACATTATAAGGCTAGATTTGGGTAGTAGATCCAAGCAGCTATTCTCACTGTGGTTTTTCCCATCTTGGGCTTCCATGTACAATTGGCATTCACTTGTGTGTGGTTTATGTTGTTATGTTTTTTTTCTTATACTTAATTGATTATGAGGGTTTTTTTTAAAGAATCATATATTTTAGTAACTATGTTAAAGTTAAGAATTCCAAAATTGTTTGGATCTATTGATTCACCCCCCTCTCAGTAGATTGTGTGCCCTTCAGTCTTATTGAGGTAGAGATAGAGAACATCAAAACCCAAGGAAAAATCAAAGTCATATAACAAGAAAATCAATAATTGGACATGTACTCACATAGTTGAAGGTTATTTACAAATCCATTCTTCCCAAGAAGTAGATATCATGTCTTGAGGAAAAGAAATCATTTTTTAAAGGGGGATGATGTTAACTGGGTCATAGGGAAACACTAAATTCTACCATAAGCTACCACATAGGACTTGTGGAACCTAAGGATGACATAGGAGGCTAAGCAATAGGTTAGTTTAAAGGGTTTGTCTCTCTAAGAGATAATGTACAAATATGGGGTGAGTGCAAGACCATGGGGGTCTAAAACGTGGTGATATGACCAAAAATGGCAGATGAATTTTTTATTTATCCAAATTTGATGAAACAAAAAGGGTTTATTGAGAAAATTGTTAGATTTCCAAAAATATAAGATACACCTTATTTGGAATTAAATAAATAATTATTATTGATTTTATACATACATTTTGACTAAAGTCTTGATTGATAGGTTGATTGAGAAAAACTATAATACTTAAACGATTTCACATTTTCTAAATCCAAAAGATGTAACACATTCTATGCTTCCCATACTATAGGATTAAAAAAAAATGAATTTCATAAATTTTAGACCAAGTTATGGTGATCAGGCAAACAAGTTTTAATGTTTTTTAAAAAATTTAATAAAAAAATCATAACTAATTATTTAGTTGCGAAAAAATTACAAAAAAATGCAACACATCCAAGCATGTGTCCTCTACTTAAATTGAAAGTTTAAAATAAATATATTACTTTTTTCTTGTACTTAGGTTGGTCAGACATACACCCGCTTTTTATTTTTTCTTGAAAAATTAGTACTACTATATTGAAATGTCAAATTTTCACCATATAGATTTACCTTTTTCCAAAAACGGAATAGTTTCTTAGAAACTACATTAAACTTGCTATAAAGTTTGTTCTTACATATTTTTTAAATGATGTTAATAACTTATTCAAAAAATTTATGTCAAGTTGACTGTCTATTTTTTTGAATTTTCATTGCCACCTCAGGGCTTAGTTTGGACCCCCATGATCTTGCACTAACCCTATATGAATGTAATAGATATAATAATATTCAAGATACATGTAGAGAATAATATAAGATATAGAACAAAGAATAAAACCTGCCTTGTAATTTATATATGATAATATATATGAAGATACAAGGATTAGTATATATATGTTTTATGAATGAATGTAATTCTTCTTAATGTTATATATGAAATTCATTTTGATCTAGTTTTCCCTTCTGCATTTACTCTTTTATCTCAATGTATCCTCTAGGGTATTTTTAGACTACATAAGGGATATTAGGGTACAAATCTCTAGATTTTATTTCCCATTTTCCTCTTGCCAACATACCCCTCACATTTTTGGCACATTGAAGGGATTTCCCCATTTTTCTCAAATTCTTAAAATTAATCTAAATGGTTGAAGAAAGTTTTTTGTAGATCAAATATCTTTTCATTTTCTCTCTATCAATTATTTTGTGTGAATGATATGTGGAATACTATGTTGATGATTGGGGGATCTTTAAGATAGTTTTTTCTTTTTATAATAGATCTATAGATATACTACTTTTTGGTTATTTCCCTTTAACATTCTTTATCTTTTTTCATTATTAGTTACAAGTTCTATATCCATATTTTTTAGCTTCTTTAAATTTTAGTTGGATATAACTTATTTTTCTTGTTGGATTTATAATTTAGTTTAGTCTTTTATTTGGAGTTTAGATTTAGGTTAGATTAAAATTTTGGTAGCTTATTTTTTCTATTTATCTTGGTCTGATTTCCTTTAGCAAGGCATGAATGTTATTAAGTGAAAATTGTTTTTCATTATATTTTAAATGTGAGAATCATGTGAGAAATGAAAGAATGATTTCTCAATAGTTTGGGGAAACCATCACTAATATTATTACCAACTAGAAGCAACTAGTTCAAGTAGGATAGCTAAGGCTCTAATATTGAAAGGTATAAAATTAAAAATCCTTTAAATCTCAACAATAAGTTATAGAGATCTATATATTTGAATAGGCACAGTGATGATTTTAGTCAAATATTTTTTATCCAAAGAGATAAATAAAGATATAAACTCTCTCCAACATTATTTAACTAGTTGTATGTGATGTTGGGGCTCAATCTTGGTATGTCAAATTTTCCTAAGTACATTTATTTTTTGTGTATCATATCCTTATTTGACACATAAGTGATAATTCATCTAAGAAATCTTAAATGGGGTTGCTTTTAAAAAAAATTGTTCAAATTAGTTGTCACTCTTCCTATGTTCTTATAAAGTATTCAAGACTTGTTCAAAACCTAAAAAATTATGGCTTCTAGGAATTTTCTAGTAATTTTGGACTTTCAATGAGATTTTCACCTCCAATTGTAGTTTCAACCTCATTCTAGTTCAGTTGGAGGTGCCCACTTAGTTCTACACCTTTTTTTGGGGGAGGTATTCATTTTTATGAAAATTCAATGTCCAACTCCACCTCACTTCCATGTACATTTCAAAAACTCTAGTTCACTTGCTTTTTTTTGCAATTATTTTCACTTTGGAAAAAATTGATGCCAATATAAACCCCTCCTCATTAATCACATCCAATTTAGATAAAAATATCTGCAAGTATACTTACCCTTTGCAAAAACCTAACCCACAAGTGAACTTCACCTTTTTTCACTTACATCTTCACTTTAATTGTGTATGCTTTATCTACAATGTTTAGTTCAATAGCTAATACTTGTAAGCTCCCATCTTCATTTCAAACTACAATTATTATCTCTAGTTTAAATGGAAATTATTGCATGCATAGCTTAGCCATTTTATTGCTCCTCTAAATGAAGTCAAAATCCCTTTCATTTTATAACTTTACCCTATATCTAAATTGCACTTCCTATCTTCACTTCAAATAGACTTTCCCACAACTCCTTCATTGCTAATGTCATATTGATGTCACCCCCACCTATTGATGTCATCACTTCCAAGAGACCCCATATTCCATGTGACATCACAATGATGTCATGTTGATATCACCACATCACTCTAACTACACCCATGGGATTTTTACCTCTAATTATAATTCATGCTATTTTATTCGCATCTCCTATTGTGGAGTTTCAACCCCCAAAAAATTCTTGCAAGTTCATCATCCATTTGCACTCCTTCACACCTAGATAAGATATCCACTTACACATGTTTTCTCCATGCTCATCCACTCCACTTTCCATGCTAAAAATTTGAACCCCAATTACAATTTCTAATTTTATAACTTCCCTAACTCCACTTCCAATGTATATTTTTGCATCCCCCCACTTGCTCCACATCTAATTCAAAAAAAATTTCTTGTGAAGACTGAAATTTACTTTGAAATCTCATGACAATCCATTTCACCTACCATGATTCATTAGAGGGGTGCTTCACCAAATAGAAAGTAGTTACATTCTTCGTACTTTTTTTTTATGGTTACATACTCAAGCTCATCGAAAGGGAACAATACCATAATTTTATGGGATGAGTTGGAAGCTCAAGGAGACCTCACCCTTGCTTCTAAAGATATATTTGTAGGTTTTCTTGTGTGATTCAAGAATAATAAATTTTTATAGGGCATGAGCATCTATTTATGTATGTTAGTGGATGAATTCACTCCATAAATTTAGGTCATTTTTTATGCAGGAGCATCTAGCGGTGTAAGGGAAATCCTACATCACCCATAAAGATTTGCATTTCTTGTTTGGTGTTTCTTAGATTTTTTTACAGTTTTGGATACCCTTTTCGTCATAATGTAATTCACAACTTTCAGTTTTTCTTTTTTGCTTCTTTTGGTAAACTACTATTTTTAGTAGGTATTGGAATTTGAAGGAATTTGGGGACAAAAATTATATGGGAGGATTCAGAATAGAAAAATAAGAACATTGGCAAAAGAATCAGGCCGAGAGCATTCCCGGTTTGAAAGATATTACATTTTTACTCTCCCAGAATTGCACCTAAAAACCTTCCAGATCAGATTTGAGGAATTAAATGGTCCCAAAACTTACCAAAATTGGTGTACTATATTTTGAGCACATTATTGACTTTGATACCTTTCGAACAGTTCAAACGGTTTGGAAAATAGAGTCCTAGATCAAAAGTTATGTCTCCCAGAAGTTAGTGCACTTTCAAAAACATGCTAATTTCTGAATGTGGTTTTAGAATTTGAATTTCAAATTGTAATTTTGGGCACCAAACCACCAAAAATAATAATTAAAATGTTGTTTTGGCTCCAAAACTAAAAAGGAGCTATTTATGGGGGGATTTCCTAATTTTTAGTAGCTTTTTGGGGGAAAAATCGCAAACTATGAAAAGAGGAATTTCTATAGTTTCTGTAATTTGCATGTGTTGTAGAACTCGAGGATTTGAGATCCTCTACATGTAAGATTTCCATATTCTAAATAATAATAATAATCTCTAGTTGTGTGTGATTTTTTGAGTCTTGGGTTTGCACCCTCATCAATTTCTCAATGACCATTTGTACCACACCCCATTCATGACATCTATTTCAAGTGATTCTTGGGTGTGATTCAACTAATATCATTAATTATGGTGATATTATAATGTAGCATGTATGGTTATACCCTATCATGTATATAAAGTATGGTCAGAGCCTTCCAAAGATGCTAAAACATGTTGGCTTAATGGAGGGTAGAAAAAAATGACAATACAATCCTTTGTAAGGATGGTAGGATTATAAAATCCAAGGCATTTAATATTTTAAGTGATTTTTGTAGTAGAATATATCCATCACAATTTGTATCTCTTTAGAAGAACCAGTTAGTCATAACTATAATTTTTCTTCTCCACACTTGGTAGCATGAGTGTAATATTAGATTTGATGAACATGATAACATTCTAAAAATATTGCAAATTTCTTGTAATGATCTATTTTACATTATGCATGGATCTATGTAATTCTATAATGGAGTAATTATTATTATTTGTTATTTAATATCATATTCTTTGATGTATGTAAATAAAAAACTCATTTTTTCTTTTTTATTTTATGTTATTTCACTTTAATATACTATGACTTAGTTACCCAAAGAATATGCACTATTCTAGGAACCTTCTTGGTCAATCTCACACCTTCAATACAAATCAAACCATTCATCAATAGTTTTAGGAGTAAGGTGGGATATGCATATTTTTCATCAATATAGTAATATAAAATAGGGAATAGTCTTAATAAATATGAAATAGATACAATGTTAGAGGATCATATCCAACATGTCTACACCTTGCCATTGTGTATGTAATGAGAAATGAAGAAACCTTAATGGATTATCATGAAGCAAAAATGTGTATGTTCATTTACAATATGCCATAAACTATATAGAGGTTATTGCAACTAGTATTAGTTGAAGCATACAATTTGGGTTTAGATGTAGGCATTTTGGTTGTTCATTTTGAATTCCTATTTAGGTATACCTTTAGGAACACCCTCTTAAGTCTAATTTTAGCTCAAAGTGTAGGCTATATAACCAAATCTTAGACATAAACTATAACCATCCTAAGCTTTTTAGTGATCATTTTCTTCTCTTATTAAAGACAAACCCCTATCCTTAAAGGTGGAGAAAAGATCTAGTATTTGGGAGAGCTATTTTGGTGTCATTGATGAGGATGGCTTAATAAATTATTGTGGATGGAGTTTTTGATCTAATCATATCTTGAGAACCCTAGCGATTTAGATCATTTTTTGTAATTATGCATTGTGTGTTTGGATAATTTTTATTTTTCAATAACCTATGCCTAACATTTTGGCATCAATTCTAGGGATGGTCATTAAAAAACTCATCTTGAAGAGTATGGTAACTTAAGGATATAATTTTTTTGATGTATGTAGCTTTTAGTTTTATATTTATTTGTATAAGTTTTCTTAGCTAGAAAATTACATCTAACATTTTAAATCATTGGAAAGGAGAATCTTGTTGGCATAAGTTGGTGGGATACTACTTAATAAATCACTACTAGGATGAAATGAATTGAATACTTTAATAGTGGATGAACCCAAAAATATTTTTTTTCCTTGAGGTTTGGTCTTCTTCAATGATGTCTTTTATAAGAGATGGTGAATCTACTGTCAAAAATAACACTTTACTATTGTTGTATCTTACTATTATCAATATTTCAAGAAGCACATCTAATACCTATAATATTATGTATTAAGGTACATGTTTTTCTTCCAAAGTTTTTCAAGAATATCAATTTTTTACTCTTATTCTCTACCCTACATGGTGATGCATGATCAATGATCAACCAGTATGGATATGAATTTCCTAAGAGTGTTCCTTCAAGTGCATCATATGTTTCATACCTTAGGAATTACTTATCAAATTCTTGTGTATATTTTAGTAATGAATACTCAAGCTACTCAAGTAGCCTTGCATCTTATGAAAACCCATGCATACAAGCATAACTAATATTAATGATCATGTGAAATAGAAGGAAGAATATAAAAGAATTATCTTGAAATTGCAAGAAAATATTAGCATGTTGTTACAAAAAAAAAGCCAATCCATCTATTGTGATTCACTCAGAGCTAATTTATAAATAAAAAAACATTTAATAAGTTTATAATAAAAGAGAAACCATGCATTCTAATATCTACAACCAAATACCAAAATTTGATAGATTTGATATGACTAAAGGGTATGCACGTCTTTAAATTTTTATAATTTATGGATAAGTTTTAGTTTGAAGATGAGGACATATTAATGAAGTTCTTTGTTAGGTCACTATATGGAAAGGTACATGAGTGGTATGAGACTTTTCTTGAGCATTCATTTTCTTCATGGAATGATCTTGGGATAAACTTGAATAATTATTTGTATTAAATGTTGACCTTGTTATTCTTGGTCAAGAGATAGAAAATATCATATGACAAGGAGAGTCTAGCATGGAATTCAATCACAGGTTTGTGATTTCTCTTTCCTTGATCCAATTTTTTTTTAACCTAATGCATCTACTTGTATTGATATGTTCCTAGAATCTTATGATGCTAGTCTTGGCTTACTACAAGAATATTTAATTTAAACAATATGGAGTGGGAATACATATGCCTTGAATAAATTAACAAAGTGAGAAGGGATATAATTGAAAATTCATTATCCTCAATTGTGGGTGTTGTTGGTAATGAACAAGCTATTATGGATAATGATCAAATGGATTTAGAATATGATATGAGAATGAGATCAATTATTGGTTATGTTCATGTGCTGGTAGAGGAACTTATTGGTGCATGTTATTTTATTAGTATAGATGATAATGATAATTTTTGCATATACATTTACCTAGATTAGCTATCTTTGAGTGATTGTAGTGATGAAATAAATGATGAATTTTATTTTGGGGATAAAAATATGGGACACGATTAAATTTAAAGGTGATATTATTCATAATTCTTTGGGTATAGTTTGTAGGTTTATGCATGCATATGGAAGGATTTAGTTTTTGTAACTAAGTGAAAAATACAACTATGGTTTGAGGGAAACCAACTCCTTCACTAGGCATGTCTTTGTTAAAGGAAAGTAGATGCTTAAATTCATTCATGGATTTTTACATTGGATCTTCATGTAAGGTTAGACCTACAATTATATAAATGAGTTTACTTATAGTCATACCCTCAAAATTTTAATACTTCCATATCATTGGATACAAGTGTCGTTTTATTTTGTGTTGTCATAAATTCATGTATATATTATTTTGTTTGTGTAGTCATGACCATTTTTTACTATGTTAAAGTGTGAGTTAGCCCTATTTGTTCTTTTTGGCTTGCTATTTTTGGTATACTACTCAAGAATAGTTGGATCCTCACTTTTCCTACTAGAGACAAATGTACCTAATCAGAGTTTGTTGGGGCTAAATATTTCCATGTTAGTTTTTCTTGAGTTCCTTCCCTTTTTATGTCATAGCCCTATTTGAACCATTGGTGAGAACTAATTTAAGATTTGTTTTTTAGCCAAAGAGCATATTTCTCATATATATTTATATTATATATAAAATAATGTGTACATATCAATTTGATAGGCTCTTTATAGCCAAGTTTCCATTGAGTACATTTTCCCAAACAACAAAATTCAAACCCCCTTTTAGCATATCCCAAATCCATCCTATTCAATTGATATAAATTTTCAAAATCAATATATATGTCACTTAATCAAAATACCTCCACCATTTGAATACCAAAGAAACAAAAACACTGGATATATAACTGTTTGTCCCTTAAAAATCCATATAAACTACCATTTTTAAATCATGATATTGTACCTACAAAACACAAAGTACATTGTTAGCATAAAATCTACCTATTGTCAATGCCACCCCTGGATGCTTGAGTGTGAAGCCTATACTACTTTGTACCACCAATACCATATATAACTGCAAAAATATCGATGAGACCTATAACTATAACAATTTGAGGATTAGCCTAATTGTTCATTATCGGCAAGACCTTATTCACTATCCCCTCGATGGACCAAAATTTCTTTATGGTTGGGTGTTAAGTCTTCTATCGGCGGGAGACAGTAACTTTAGAAGGAGTCTCATAGCTGTCTCTTCAACAACCTAATAAAGAGTCTAGACCCTTCATCAGTGTGATAGGGTGGTGTCAAAGGGATACATCATAGAGTCTCCCCGATGCCCCAATAAACTATCTGAGTTTCATTGTCGACAAGAGTTGGTCACTTCAACATGAGTCTTCTTTTCGTCTATCTGATACATTGATGAAAGTATATCAGTGGGAATTTGTGTTGTCACTAAGGATTTGAGTCATGTCTCTTTGAAATGTCAATTGAAGGATGGGGGATCTTGTTAGTGGGAGTGGTAGTCTTTGTCAGAACTAAATGTGCAGTCTCTTTGACAAGACAATTGAAGCCTCATCAATGAGACAAGTAGTGGTTGATGGGGCTCGGAGTGAGGTCTCCTCGATAATCCAATTGTAAGTATCTTCATCGGTGGGACATTATGACTTTGGTTAGAATCTAAAGCCTATCTCCTCAATGGGTTGATAGTGTTGATCAATGCAGCTTGCTACCCCACAGTGCCTTGGTGGGTCTTGTTGGTGTATGTTGAACACATGGAAATATTCCCTTCATCAGTGTGATAGGGTGGTGTCAAAGGGAGTCATCATAGAGTCTCCTCAATGTCTTGATAGACTATTTAAGTTTCATTGTTGGCGAGAGTTGATCACTTTGATTGGAGTCTTCTTTGTGTCTCTTCGATACTCCAATGAAAGTGTATTAGGGTGAATTTGTGTTGTCACTGAGACTTTGAGTCATGTATCTTCGACATGATGATGGAAGGATGGGGACTCTTGTCGGTGGGAGTGGTAGTATTCATTGGGACTAAATGTGCAAACTCTTTGACAAGCCAATTGAAGCCTCATCGGTGAGACAAGTAGTGGTCGATGGGATTCAGAGTGAGGTTTCCTCAATAATCTGATTGTATGTTTATTCATCGATGGGACCTTGTGACTTTGGCAAGACTCTAAATCCCATCTCCACAATGGGACAATAGTGTTGATCAATGCAGCTTGCTACCCTACAATTCCTTGGTCTAACTTTCCCCAACACAATCCCTTTAAATCTTTACTTTATCCAAAAAGCTAGAGTACCACATCAAGCCTTGCTAATTTTAAAATTTCTAGATATGCTTGCATTTGAATTTCATCCAAAATCTCAACTTCATTACTTTGACAACCCATAATTTCCAATTTATCTTCCATCCTACTCCCCCTCTCGATAAGTATGTGTTATGATAAAAGACTAAAAAATTATCCAAAAAATCCCAAAATCTCTGCAAGATATATTTCAAACGCCAACATTGAATATTTTTTTTACTTACAAGAATTTAAAATTATTAATGAGTCACCTTCAATGTGTAATTTCAAAATTATTAGTTTCAAGGCAACTTCCAGACCTAGAAATTTTTCCTAAGCTTCAGCTACATTATTTGTTCCTACTGGAAGTTGGTATGATCTTACTACAATTACTTTCCCCATTGAGTTTCAAATACAAATGCCAGCTCTTGAAACTCCTAGATTGCCTCTAGAGGCATAGTCAAATTTAAGCTTTAAAAATTCATAGGATGGAGGTTTCCATGTCACTTCTTCCCTCCTCACCTTTCTCTTGCTTATTTGATGCAAAATCCCTACAAAAGGAGATTCAATGTTTCCCCATCTCTTCAAGAAAAATCATCCTGACTTGTATAGATAGAAGAAGTGCTCTTGAATTTTAGAACATATACGTTAACTACCTCTGAGACTACCTTTTCAATTTTACCTTTAACAACCTCTACTGAAGAAGAAATTTTCCTGAAGATACACAAATTGTGTTCCCGCCATATATTCAAAACCACGATAACCTACCAAATTGATGCAAAAAAAAAGATTTAAACAAAAGTGGCCAGCGCTGAAACATGTCCCAAATTGTGTTTAGCAAAGGAATATATAGATTTAATTTTCCCTTTATTAATATCCAACATTCTTGTGGAAAGGTGCATTGTATTAAAACATGATCCACATTCTCCAATTCTTCATCACACAGTAGACATTTAAAGGGGTTAGCTATCTTCAATTTTGCTAAATGATCACTTGTTAAGATCTGATTTATCAATGCTAACCATGCAAAACCCCCAACTTTTGGAAAGATTTTTTTATTCCAACAAAAATAGTAAGCCCTTTGAGCTACCAGCTAATTACTTCACTTACTTAATGCTTTATAACCTTCCTTTATTGAGTAACACCCTGTTTTTGATGGAGCCCATGATATCTTATCCTTTTTCCCTAAAAGAAACACTAATTCACTATCTAATACTTGTTGAAAATATGCCACTTGTTGTGCAAAAAATGATGCCCTAGAATATTGTTTCCAAATTACTTTCCCTGCTAGCCCTTTTGTGGCTTGTATATAATCCAAAAAAGTTCACCCCATTCAAGAGACAAGATATCTTTTACTGGCTATAAATCCAGATTTTTTTGCAAAGGAGGTTTGCTATTCCATGAGTCTTGCCAAAACTTCACACTTTGTCCATTGTGGACTTCCCAAGTAATATATGTAGTGATGACATATCTACATGATACTAAGAAATTCCAAATAGCTGAACCTTTTCGAGGGTTAGACACATCAAGGATTCTCAAGGGATGGATGTCATCCAGATATTTAGCCTACATCAATTTAGTTTGCTTTTCTTCTGGCTTTGTATACATTTTCCATACTAATTTTTCCCCAGATGCTTTGTTCCTAACTGCAAGATTGTGTATTCCTGCTCCTCCTTAAGTTTTATTCAGAGCCATATTCTCCATTGATATTAGCAACACCTTTTATTGGGTTTCCATTAGAATATTTTGATGCCATTTACCAAATTTAGAGATCAAGTGAATTTGGGTTGGCAAGTCTATTGATATGTCAGAAAATAAACACATTCTGACTGGATTTGAAGGATTCCTAAAGAAAGAAAGATCATGCCTTAAGAATATCCCAATATGGTTTGCTATTATTTCGAATAAATGCAACTCCCTATATTCTAATGGTAAATCATGCAACTAGACCCCAAAAAGGAGAAAATCTAAGCACAAAATCTATAGCCTTAAAATTAGGGATCCATGGCTACATACATAGTCCTAAACCTTCAAAAATCCATGATTTTACTTTATACACCACATCTCTCTGCTCCTTAGTGTGAAATAACACCACAAAGATTATGTTTGATTGGTCTAGATAAAAACCTTTAACAACCCCATCCCATTTTGCAAAAAATGAATCCCTTAACTTTCCTAAAGAAGGTTTTAAGGTTAAAAACTTACAAATAAGAGCCTTCCCTCTAAGATTGGTGATTTGAGGCAACACCAGATATTTGGAAAATGTGATTTGCACA